>JAJOOO010006207.1:0-16698 GCA_029582685.1 Solanum piurae
GAAAAGAAGGAATAACACAAACCGAAGTCAAGAACGAAAGTCTAACTAATAATGGAATGCACACGAGTGTAGAAAGAACTAACTAAAGTAATCTATAAACTAACTACACCTAACTGGACCCCCATAAGCCCAGAAGGTACACTCGTGCGCAAGTTTAATAAAAATCCGAACGGACCCCCATAAGCCCGACGAGTACACAGAAAAACTATAACTAAAGAGAATTGCATATAAGAACCCAAGAATGGAGAACATCGAACCAGAACCTCAACCCTAATTAGTAGAATCTGACAGTACGGAGGCCGAACCTCGAGTCGGATGGTCACTAAAAATACCCAAGTAACCAATCGTAAGTATCATATAGCAGATTTTCTGCAATTTTTCTCCAAAATTGGAACCTCCGACGGGGTGCTCCGAACTCGTTCGGAACCCCGTGCACGCAAACGATATATGCAACCATACCAAATTTGATATTCCAGACTCAACCGCGCAGTCGAAATTTCCATCAGAGGTCATCTTGATAAAAAGTGGGTCCCACTTCCAAAAGCCATTTTAAATAAAAAACTTCAAAAGAGCTCCGAAAAATATCGAAACCCTCTAGACACAAAAGAAAGGTCAATCTAGACCAAACTTGATATTCCGGAGCTAACCGCGCTGACGGAATTTTCATTCGAGCACGTTTACTCGGAATGTTGACCAAAGTCAAACTTAGGCTTTAAACTTAAAGTTAAAACGCCTAATCGCACCGACTCACACTGAAAACCTCGGGAGTCATGCCGACCATGCTACTAGCCTAAAATGACCCTTCCGGAGCTGATGGAATCGTCATAAATGGATTCCGATGTCATCTTCTTGAACTTTTGATCGAAAATGATCGTTCAAGATTCATAAGCTCCAAAACACTAAAACTCATATTATAACCAAACGAACGACCAGGTGACCGAACTGTCAGTCCCAACAAGTCATAAATGACTTGGGGTCGCTACAGGAACGCTCTAAACGACACACAGAAGGCAATACATAGAAATGACCAGGAGGGTCATTACAAAAACTATTTTAAATATCTAATACATAACTTTAGTTAAATTAAAATGTACATATTTAAATTATTAATCAATATTATACATAGATAAATAATAAATAAAATATTAATATAATGTTAACATGATGAGTTAAATATACTTAAAAATATCAAACAAAATAAATTTTAATATTATTATTACCTATTTCTAATAATATGTAAAATAATATATAAAATATAAATAATAATATATAAACATAAATAAAATAAAAAAATCTTGAATGAAACTTAATAAAACTTATGAAATATGTTAATTAATTAATAAGAGATATATTGATAAATACGTAAATATGTAAGGGATATTTTAGTCTTCAAAAAACTAATTTTCTGCTTCTGTTTCTACTTTTTTTAAGAAGCATAAATTTTTAGCTTCTTCTCAACAATAGAAAAATTATTTTTGCTTCTATTTAAAAGCACTTTTGAGGGTTTGCCAAACAGTTGATTTTTCAAAATAAGTGATTTTTCTAAAATAAAATAAAAAGTACTTTTGACCTCCCAACAACAATGCCAAACAGGCTCTTAGTAATTTATTTTAACATTTTTGTACCTAGTTAAACAATAACAACATATATATCAGAGTTGATCCCACAAAGTGGGGTCTAAGGAAGATAGAGTTCATGCAAGTCTTATCCCTATTATAGAGATAAAAAAAAAAGAGTAACTTACAAAAATGACTAATTACTTTGCTATTTAATATTTGTTAATATACATATAAAATTGGAAATAAATGATTATACATGTGTAATTGATTAACTTTGCTATTTAATATTTAATTATATCCATATAATATAAAATAAGTAAATTATAGCTATTTATCTTAAATATATATTGATGTTTGCTATGTCTTGTAGTTTTTCCTAAAAAAAATTGTTTTGATAAAATTCTCACTATTTTTTTTTTGTTCAAAGCATGACAAAAAAGGAAATAACGAATGTGAAGAGATAAAGTTTTCTAAATAATAATTATGTACTATAAAATAATACAATAATTAAATTTTAAGAAATAACAAATAGTAATCGAAATGAAAAGATAATTAGAACTTCTAGAGTAACGTTACAATGACTAGAACGAAAGAAGTTTACGCGTATATATATATATATATATATATATAAGAGAGAGAAATAACATTCAACTACAATTAAATCTAAATTTAGTTGGTTTCCTAACCTATTACTAGTGGTAGTTGCGCTTGCAATTTACACAAATAAAGTTAGGTAGTCCAGGATTAGTTTATAGTTTAGACGTCTAGAACATATGAAGTTGTTTGTACATGGACGATATTAGAGATAGAGTCAGAGCTAGTAAGAATTTGGGGTCATTCAAATTTTATTTGACGAAAAATTATATTATATACAATTAAAATTACTTTTAATATAAATATAATAGATATTTGAATCTCCTTAAGACTTCTTCATATTTATATGAATATCGATTCATATTCTATATTTTTAATAAATATTGAGAATTTTGACTCTACCAAAGATCTGGAGCAAAATAGATGGAGTAAAACATACCTATAAATTAATAAAAAGCGGAAATAAATCATAAAAGAAAGTCGGGGGTTATTTCTGAAAAACATAATTAAGGAAGGCCTTCATCTGTTTATTTCCTTTTCTCTGGACATGCTTTTTCATCTTTACTACGAGTAATCAATCGCGTTAGATCCCGAGTTGATTGAAATTTCCCAATCAGGAAAGGAAAGCCACCGACGCGGGAGAGAGATCAGTCTCCATCTTCAACTCCCAGCTTCAGATCTCATTAATCAACTCCACTCATACAATTCTACATAATACAAATTCCACATTAATTCCCAATTATTCTTCCACATAAATTGAACTCAATCTACACTCCGGATTGCATATGTAGTTTTACAGATTCAGAGCAGAATCGTTTGGTGTTTTCACATTATCAATTAGATCCGTTGGAGAGAGATCTGAACAAATGGCGGTTGCAGTCCGAGGAGGCCGTGGCGGCGGATCGGCACTTCGGAATTTCTTCTCATATCGAATCTTCGTCTCGGCTATGTTTACTTTACTGTTTCTCGCCACTCTATCCGTCCTCTTCTCCTCTCATCACGATTCCGTACGTTTTCACTCTCCGCTTATTACTTTAATTTTCAAATTTTACCTTATTTGCTTATGCATATTGTTTGCAATGTGTTCTCTAACGGATTGTGCATTTTTCTCTCCTCAAGCTTGAAGATTAATCTTTTTCCTTAACAAGTAGTAGTAGTTGTTTATTATTATAACTAGATTTGCGTTTTGATGAGGTAATTTATTTTAACTTTCCCTCATAAATGTTTCATTCTGATATGGCATGCTTTATATCTTCTGTACATAATATGTGTGCTGAGATTCAATCAGCTTACATTTAGGAAAGATTTAGGTACACTGAAGTATGTAAACAGAGAAATAGACTAACATTTGATCATGCGCAACAGACTATCGGGAATGCATACTTGCATCGGTCATTGGTGTCACTAAGTTCAGATCCATTGAAGACTAGGCTAGATTTAATACATAAACAAGCAAATGATCATGTAGCACTTGTGAATGCCTACGCCGCTTATGCAAGGAAGCTGAAGTTGGAGATTGCTAAGCAGCTTAAGATGTTTGAAGATTTGGCCCAGAATTTTTCTGATCTTCAGTCAAAGCAAAATTACCGCTCAAATTTGTTTGATACTGATGGACCCCTGGATGACGACTCCTTGAAACAGTTTGAGAAGGAGGTTAAGGATAAGGTCAAGTTTGCAAGGTTATTGATTGCTGACTCAAAAGAGTCTTATGACAATCAATTGAAAATACAGAAGCTGAAGGACACAATATTTGCTGTTAATGAGTTGTTCGTGAAGGCAAAGAAGAATGGAGCTTTTGCCAGCTCGATTGCTGCTAAATCAACTCCAAAGAGCTTGCATTGTCTTGCTATGCGGCTTATGGAGGAGAGAATCTCACATCCTGAAAAATATAGGGATGAGGACCCAGAGCCTGAATATGAGGATCCTACTCTGTATCATTATGCCATATTTTCAGATAATGTCATTGCAGTATCCGTGGTTGTGAATTCGGTGATAAAGAACGCAGAGGAGCCATGGAAACATGTATTCCATGTTGTTACTGATAGGATGAATTTAGCTGCAATGAAAGTGTGGTTTAAGATGAGGCCTATTCAACAAGCTCACATTGAAATCAAATCTGTTGAGGATTTTACATTCTTAACTTCTTCCTATGTTCCAGTGCTCAAGCAACTTGAGTCCGCAAAGTTGCAGAACTTTTACTTCCAGAACAGTGCAGAGAATGCTACGAAAGATGTGAACAACATGAAATTTAAGAATCCAAAGTACTTGTCTATGTTAAATCACTTAAGATTTTATTTGCCGGAGATGTATCCAACACTTCACCGGATTTTGTTTCTGGACGATGATGTTGTGGTTCAGAAGGATTTGACTGCATTGTGGACAATTGATTTGGATGGGAAGGTCAATGGGGCAGTTGAGACCTGCTTTGGATCTTTTCATCGCTATTCTCAGTACTTGAATTTCTCTCACCCTCTTGTTAGGGAAAAGTTCAATCCTAAGGCGTGTGCCTGGGCATTTGGGATGAATATTTTTGATCTTGACGCCTGGAGGCGTGAAAAATGCACTGAGCAGTATCACTACTGGCAGAATTTGGTGAGTTGTTTTATGCTGTACCTTCTATCTTTTTATGGTTGATTTTCTTGGACAGCTTAACATAGCTTAGAAAACAATAGACTGAATTAGAGAATCGATTGAGCTAGGACTTCTTTTCTTTTATCATATATCCTATTAAGGAATTAATTCTTATCATTGATTTCTTTTATTAGAATGAGGACCGGACATTGTGGAAATTGGGAACACTTCCAGCTGGGCTGATGACCTTCTTCTCGAAAACCAAATCACTGGATAAGTCGTGGCATGTACTTGGCCTTGGGTTCAATCCGAGTGTAAGCATGGATGAAATCCACAAGGCTGCTGTGATTCACTATAATGGGGATATGAAGCCTTGGCTGGACATAGCCTTGAATCAATACAAGGAGCTATGGACTAAATATATTGATTCTGAAATGGAATTTGTGCAGATGTGCAATTTTGGCGTGTAGAGGAGCACACTGTTATGCCTCAGCAACAATGAGGTAACAGAAACTATCAAACTAAAGCACACTCATTGTTCATCTGAATACTTGAAAAAATATTTTCATCCAGAGCAAAGCTAAGGCTGTTGATACTGTCTACAGTATCTCTCAAATTTCTTGTCTTGTTAGTTATTGTAATTTAAAAAATCGAAATCAAGCTATCAGCTTTTGTAGACAGTGAAGTGATTCTTTTGTAAGGGACTTTTAACACGTACAATGGGTTCAGTGATTAATTAAAAGATTATGAAACCATAAATGCACTTATTTAAACTGCTACTGGTTTCTTTTTACTGGCTCTAGTCTGCTGTGAAGATTGCAATAAATTAATTGCTTTTAATAATCGAGTTGCGTATGAGAAGTTTGGATAGGATTGCAAGGCTTATGGTGTTTGTTTGAGTCAACCACCAAAATGTTCTTAAATTCTCAAGTATTTTCGGATAGTGTCATTTATGAGAGTTATGCAGGTTGCCTTGTGGCAATAGATAAATGAACTAGCTTTACTTTAGCTTTTTATCCTTTTTAACTTTTTTGTTAAATCATCATTACTAATAAGCGAGTAAGGCAGTATTAGCCCTCTTGGCATTCTGCACCTTCCCTAATATCGCTGTACATTTATAAAAAAAAATATTGTTCCATTTGCTGCTTACAAGGTGATCTCAGCCATACTCGGGGATCCTCTTACCATGTCTTCATCTTCTCAAATGTTTGCAGTTACTATAGGTTTTGTAATTCTCTCACTTCTTACATGTTACATCTCCTTCTCTGCTCATGGTATGTTCCCTTCAATCTGATCTTAATCTATTTCTCATAGAGTTGGGTTATCATGTCATAGCGTTGTGTATGTCTCCTTTCAAATGAATGAATAATAGAAAAGAGAAGAGGGACTAGTTGTAAGAAATGAATCATGCAAGATGCACTATAGATTCCATGACATTCTGATTAAAAAAAATTTGTCTGCCTACCCCAACAAATATAGAGTTCTAAGCTAAGAGTTATTGGTTCCTAATGATATGATTTTGTGCTGAAGTATGTGTTGGACTTGGTTATCCTAATCCCTTCATAAGGTTCAATTTGTGAAATAGCTACCTATGTCTTTGCTTCAACAACATGCATATATCCATTTCAAATTAGATGTCTTAATGTGGCTTTAAACAGAGAGTGAAGAAAATTTGAACGGTTACTATTTGCGTGGTGCCACATGCCAGCCATTCTTTTAGGCATGCAACAATGGAGATGTCAATCTAAGAGAATCCTATATACTAATATAATAGGGCGAATAAAGCACCCTTGGAACTCCTCTTCTCTCAATAAGAGCGGATTATAAAAGGATGCTGCAGTACTTTATTGGAAAATATACAATTGTTTATTCAAAGATAAGCGTATTATTTATGCCTTATATATTGCTTTTGCTGGTGTTACTAAGTAAACCACCCATGATAGGTGTACTGCACAGCGTATAGTAGAAATTAGAATA
Source organism: Solanum piurae (assembly GCA_029582685.1). Taxonomy (NCBI): domain Eukaryota; kingdom Viridiplantae; phylum Streptophyta; class Magnoliopsida; order Solanales; family Solanaceae; genus Solanum; species Solanum piurae. The sequence goes on from JAJOOO010006207.1 coordinate 6,702, forward strand.
TCCCAAGAACATTGTACACAGTACAGTATGAAACATGAAAGACTAGGCGGTAGAAAAGAGTACTGTGGGGGAATGAGGAACGTTCAATGTGTGCCACCATTGTACATTCTCAGTGGTGCTGTTACTTTTTGAAAAGTTATTCAGGACTCATTCCTTAAACTAGTAAAGTGGGATCCATCTGAGTCACCATAACATGATTGATGAGCTTCGAGCCGCTGCGTCCAAATACATTAGTAAAGCATATTTGTGTCACTTCTCATCACTAGTTTTACATCTTTTAATTACCTTCTACTAGTATTTTTTAAAACATGACATCTGAAGGGAAGCATCTACCCAACTTCCACGGCCATTTGCATTTAGCATCTACCGGAAACTTCAGAAATAGAAAAGGACATTTGGGTTTAACCCAAAAGGATTTATCATATATCGTTTCTTTAAAACCTACTAGTATGTATCAGTTTTGTGAAGACAATGAACATTCGGCCTTACTCAAATCCCACAGATCGTTCCTAAAGTAAAGATTGTTCGAAACCATATAAAAAGTAATATATTCCCTCTAGTGTGAGACACTTTTGACACCTTCGCTTCCCCTGCTCTATGAACACAAGTGGACATTTAGAGCACAAATAACTAACATGATGTTCAACATTTTAAAAAAATGACATGGGTCTGACTCTGGATATGTAAAGAAAATTAACTTCAGGTTCGCCTCATCTCAAAAGCCGCCCTATGAGGTGAGAATCATTCAATATCAAATAAGAGTTCCCTTGATTTGTTACAAATTTATTAATATGTTTTTCCATTTGGAGCAAACAATATGAGGTATCTAGAGAAAGGAAATGGGAAAAGGAAGGGCATAAGTGGAGTCTCATCAGAGTTGCTCCCTGTTAGGATAAACTGTAACATACAACTACTAGGCTTTATAGATAGATTCCCCAATATTCAGGGTAATGGTAGTGCGAGTTATCTACCATACTAGCTTAGTATAGAACTATTGAAAACGCAAGAATTAAAAATGACTTTATTTTATTAGGTCAAGCAAGAGATGGAGTGGCCAAGTAGCTAGGTTTGTCATCACCAGCCATGATAACCACAATCTTCGGTTTCATTGTCACTATCATGTCAATTTGGTTATGTACATTTGTGGGAATCATCGTCCCACCATTGATCTCACCCCGTGAAATAGATGAATTACGCGATTTCTTTCTGCAATATACACAGGCAAGAATGACCAGTGCTACAAAAATGAGTAGAAATATAAAGGCTAGGCCTCCAAAAAGGTAAGGTACCGTAGAATTCCATCTCCAGACAGAGCAAGAATATGGGCTACTACAGTTTGAAAGGCTCATCTGTGATCTCTTTGTGCGTTCTTATGTGTGGAATTTTGGTGTAACGTTATGGTTTTGGAAATTAATTACCAGCTCCTTTTAAAGGTGAAAATTGAGTATGTTGAGAAGGAAGATTCTAAATGTGCCCTTTAGATTCCTCAAGTTTTGAGAAAATCAAAGTGATAGTACTATAAATTAATAGCCCACTTAAAATAGTTAAAGTGAACACAGAGGCGCTAGTAGACTAGTAGTTCCGATGTGTGATTTGTCTTGGTCACAAAGTCATATAGTAAAACTTTAGCATATGGAGGAGTCGTGTATACACGGAACGATATACATTAACAAAATAATTTAAACATTTTATTGCATCTCTTCGATATGAACTAGTTATACAATAATGATCGTAGTGATCTATTTTGACACCTACTTGTATGCCAGGATCTAGTTCGAAAGATGCTCAATATATTACTCTCACTTTTCACTACAAAAACGAAAGAAATTACCAAGTTTGTCGCGATACAAGAACAATTAACTAAATCTAACACTAATAGTAATTAGCTCTATATATTTTGTTTATTACATCAAAATTATAAAACTAATTCTTCAACCGCATATAATTACTATAACTATATATATCACAGAAAATCACTTCATCAAGTCACTTTGAATAATAATATCCATGTGGCACCACTTTAAAAAAATATTAAAAGAACCATTTGACATTCTGTAATGGTTCGATTGAACTTAAAAACAATGGTAAAAGCATTAATAATGGACCTTCTGGTAATGTATGAAATATCTGATTTAATTATGAAACACTATCTTTCTGGGCCAATACGTAATCTATTATAATGGAGCTTTAAAGTTCAGCGTCAATTATAGGCGTCTCATAGCTTTTGATTAATATATTCGTCCCCGTTCAGCCGTTCATATATAATAATAGTGTTCCATTATACACAAAATCTACGATGTCAATATGATTTTTATATGTAAAGTATTATATCCGAAAATTAGTGCAACAAAAAAATTGATGGATTATACATTAAATTTTAATTTAAAATAGTTTCTTTTTTTGAAAAAAAAAAAAAAACAGGAAGGGAGGTCTGGTAGCAACATCCCTTTGGGTGCAACCTTTTCTCGGGTCCTGTTAATGTGGGTGTAAAATACAGATATGATGTCACTTATTCTTCGAATTTTATTAAATAGAGAAGTATTGAAATACCTCTAAATTTGATGTAAATTACTCCTATTAATTTTGTGACAGTCTTAGAACACTCATTTACTTAACTAACTAAACTTAGATACACCCTTGATCTGCCACATGACATAACAAATGGTCTCGAACTCTTGTAGGAGCATTAGACTCTTATTAAAAAGCCGAGAGAAGTGTTAAAATACCCCTAAACTTGCAGAGAATGTAGGGGTGTATTTCACTCATGTTACAAGATCAAAAATCTATTTAAGTCCAGTCAATCAAATAGAATAATATTGTTAAGACTATCAATACTTCAAAAATAAAATTAATAATTTACGCTAAATTTAATTTAAGAGCGTCTCAATACTTTTCTCTTAATTAATTTATAGATAGAAGGGTGGTAATAAATGGGATGCAGAATATTATATAAACAATATCAGGTGCTTTTCAGTTGTTGACCGGGAAATATTGTAGTACCGCGGCGCCTCGTTGAAGTAGTAGTAAGGCGTAAGTGTAGGGGGAATATCCTACCGAATATATGCAAAAAAGTTGTACTAATTTTGAGTACATCAGGTATTGCGTTCGTGAATTGTGAGTGACATGTAAAGGCGGATCTTCAAGCTGATTGTTCATCTGAATTTTTTTGAGATTTTAATTTCAAATTCACAAAGAAAATTTTAAATTTACGAAATTTAAAATTCATTTGGAGATTTCAATTTCAAATTCTAGTAGGAAATTTTGAATTTACCAATGATCATGTACTATTAAAAAAAGAGTAATTATTGACAAGTTCCTTTTTTGATTTCTTATTTGATATTCGATATTCATATTGAAGTCTGACTAGAGTCTTTATAGTCTGTTTTAACTCCTCCTCAAGGAAGGAACGAGTCGCTTCCCCCTTCCTTCACCACCAGCTTGGAGCACAGTCTTCGTCGGTCTCAAGGTTATCAACAAGACAAGCCCAATAGCACGGCTACGAGCTCTTTTCTTACTCAGACCCCAGAGTGACATTCTAACAAAAATGATTTCATATTTAAGGGAACTCAATTTCTCATTTGATATTTAAAACTCACATTGAAAACTCGAATTTGAAATTTTTAATTAAGAATAAAAAAGTACTTATAACTTCACATCAACCCTCATCGATCACTGACTAGTGTTTTGATAATTGATAGTAGCGACACGCATGACAATAGCTAATTTTGCTTCTTTTCCCAAGGAGAACTTTTAAAATTTTGTGTTATCTCTCTTTCATTGTCATCATCTACTCATTATTCGTTTCATCAATCTTTTCACTCTTTTTTGCGTGAACGGCTCGCCGCACCCCTATCCACATAAAGTTAGTTTTGGCATTTATCACAACACCCACTAATAGTTTTTGTTGAAGACTCCTAATCCAATCTCTATTCTCCTAATTAAAGTAATCAAATACGGAATCATCCTCTAAAACCTTTTATTAGTAAATTCAAATTTCAAAATTTTAATTTTCATTAACCCCACAAGTAAAGGGGAGCTACAAAGACGGAAGAGGGTTCATCAGAAATGGACTCGCCTGGGAACAAATTTCGCCACAACACACACCAGGACAGGACAGAAATCTGATCTCTTGTAAGAATAAATAAATAAATAAATTCTCAGAGTTCATATTTCACTATAGATTTTAATTTTGCTCATAAATTAAATACCCAATTCTCGTTAGTCTCAACTTTGATTACACCAATACTAAAAAAAAAAAAAGGAAAAACAAGTGAAGAACTCAACTGTAATTATATAACAAATCATAAACTCTGATTATGGCAAAAATAAGTCATGATCGATCTATTTCTCAACGTTGTTTGTTTTACATATTCCGGAAAATTACAAAAATAAGCTAGCTCAGACTCAGGGGAAGCAAAATTAGGCAGCTGATGACTACTAATAAGTAGGTTTATCAGAAATAGGAACTCCGATGTGGGTAGGTTTGTGATCTCCGGCCATGATGACGACAATACTGGGAGACATCTCGACAATTGTATTGTTCGGCGGCGGACATGCAGATTTCTCCGGGTCGGAGTTAGAGGAAAAACGTTTATGGAAAGAACAAGCGAGGATGATGAGGGAAACGACAATTAGAAGCAACATTATCCCCAAACTTCCAAAAAGGTAAGGAAGTGGAGATCTCCATGTCCAGAATGAGGAGGAGCTCGGTGTATTACTTAAATCTCTCATTATTTTCTCTTTCTATCTCCGCTCTCTTACACAAAAGAGCTGAGGCAGATGATGGAAATTTCTAGCTATTTTATAGAGGTAAACAACTTCCACTCAAAGTCCCACCCTCAATGAAATTACTTATTTGCCACTACCTTTATACTCTCTCTCCTCTTATTTTATTGGTAAATATTTATTCGTATCAGGTATTAATTGTTATCGTGTTTAAGTCACTTGTATAAATACTTAAGTTTTTACCCATTATATGTGCTTGTTTGACTGGATCGGATGTTAAAAAATAATAATTTTAATCTTATGTTTTTAAATTAAAATTATGTAAAATAAATTTTAAATTTTTTATTGACTTTAAATATGTCATGTCATTCACGTAAAGGATGTATTACAAAAAATATAATGAGAATCCTAAAATTAAAAATATCTTTGATTTTTTTTCTAAGTACTCGTACTGGAGTCCGACTAATTTGAATTTGCATCACGTAGGTCATATAGTGCCTCCTTCAAATGATTTTTTACTCAAACTTGAGACATCTGATTAAGAATGAACAATTTTATCCACTGCACCACATCCTTTAATGATATCAGATTTTAATTTTGTTTTAGCAGGTGTTAAATATTTTGGTTAATTCCTCTGTATTCAAGTTTCTAATCTCATATTGTAGTTTCATGGTACGTAAAAAGCAAGTTAAATATATTTTTCTTTGCCATAAAGTTACAAAAGTAACAAATTAAAAGAAGGGATGGGATGGGCCGAAGACAACTTTCCATGAAACGAAGTGACATTAGAGTTAAGCGTACCAATTACAACTTCCTTTTGTGCACACCACTTTTAGTTGTAAAGATTAACATTCCATCATAAAGTTGGTAGTTGGCTTAATTAGACGAAATTAATTAGTAAAACTTTTAAGGGGTCGTTTGGTTGGTTGGGATCAAATACATAATGATATTTTATCGATTAATAAATGAGATTATTTTACTCCATTTTTTCATATGAAATAACTTATTTCATTATTTATATTGAAATAGCATATGATTGGAACCAAACAATACTCATTACCAAATGCACTATATAAAATATCTCATAGGATATTATACTTATCCCACCAACCAAATTATCCCTTATTAGATGAACCAAGACTACCATTTCAAATTTAGGATGTGTTTGGTAAAGGAATTTTCCGATAAATAGATAATTTTCATATTTATATTCTTATGTTCGGTTTAGGACATATTACCGCAAAAGTAAAGTATAAGAGTCTTGGGTCAGGGGTGTTCGGTACGTGGTGGGCATGGGTCTATGGGGTGGGGTGACTTGTGTGGAGTGTGTTGAGATAGTGTAAATAAAAACAATTAATATGAAATATTAGTCGTGGAACTTGTGTTTTCTGCTTTCAGGAAGATCATTTTTAAGGATTTAATTTTGTTTAAAATAAATTTTTGAATACTTTGATCAATCACCCGGCGTAAAAAAATCGAAATACTTTTTCTGAATAATATATGTACCAAACACACCCTAGAAAAAACAGATGAACTCATGATTACCAAGTGGCTTTTTGAGGAATTTAAACAATTTGAAATTCTTTTTCTTTTTGACAAGTTAAGTTAAATAAAATTAAGACAGAAGAAATGGTAGTATTTGAATAAACCAGCTCATAGAATTGGATCAAGACAAGGCAATTTTTTTGCCTATGTCAACAACTATCGTTACGTGTCTTTACATCCTTTTGGTACTTATTAGTACTTCAACTATTGATGGATCTCTCTTGTTTTCAAGTCTACATTCGTGCCCGTCTAGATTTTAGTCAATAGTGGAGCCGAATTCAAATGATGTCTTCGTTTTAATTTATTTATCTTGAATAGAAGGGAATTACTTAAATAGTAAGCACTTTCACTTTCAACGGGGAGGGTAAAAATTTATATCTTAATTTAACTCGACTTAAAAAATTTAAAAATAAAATTTGAATTCTTAAAAATAAATTTATTAAATTTAATGATTTCAAATATATATTGTAGAATGTTCGATATAAAGTTATTAAATATAGAAATAAGTATTTTCTAAAAACATACAGAAATAAAAGTCAGACAAACAAATTAAATTAGTAAATTTAACAAATAAAGTTTAAAGTTTAAACCTGTGATTTCAGCCACTTTTGAACCCTGATATTAGCTAACCCACTGTGAATAAAAAGTAAGTTTATTAGTAATTCACATGTTTCAATTCAGTTATCCTATTTTTTTTAAGTTCAATTTTAAAAAATGTTTCTGTCCTTTTGTTTGGTAACTTATTAATCTATTTTTCATATAATATGTTTAAGATCATAAAAAAAAGATATTTTAGGACGTTTGATATATCTTCAACTTAAGATTATGAAATTAAAAGGCTTTTTTTTAAATTTCTTAAACTTCATATTAAATTAAAACTTGATAAACAAATTAAAACGAATGAAGTACTTTAAACTTCTGCGATGTTTATATATGTAATTTTTTGGTAATTCCTTCGCGATACACTAGTTCCACATCTGACTGTAGTGAGTGGCGACAACAAATTAAGTTAAAAAGAGGAGCATGTATTTTGACCACATGAATCTAATAGATACTCCCCCCCCCCCCAGCTTTGATTTTTTTTAAAAATATTATTTAAAATATTTTAGGTCTGTTTGAGATATGGAAAGAAGAAACAGATCTGATGAAGTTGATAATCAACTTAAACACATTTTCCATGTTGTAGGACAGGACGAGAAAATAATTAGTAAAAAGTGTCTACCACTGAAAGAAGAAGAGACCTATTTATGTGGGTACAAATTACAGTACAATGTCACTTTTGAAACGGATTATCTTATCGCAAAAAATTGCGGTGATTGTGAGAAAGTATTCTTTTATTTTTATTTTATATATTGAATTTGAGTCATAAATATGAAATTGTCTTTGTTAAATAATGATTTATGTTAAAAGTGATTTTTTTATATAATTTTGAATTAGTCGAATCTTAAAATAAATACCGACGAGTGAGGAAAAAAAAGGTATATAAATCATCATGCAATACCAAGTTTATAGACTAACCAACATTTTCTAGTGCTCAAATAATTATTTCACAATTTGATGACATTGTCTAGCCACCGCACTCTACCAACTCAACCGGGTCGGGTCATATGTTTTTACAGAGAGTCAATCTGGACATAGGTCAAGTCCGCGAATCTAGCAGTTTCACTAATTATTTTAGTTAAATATACAATTCAAATGATCCATACGAAAAATTGTCAAATATCTTTTATTTGTGTTATATCTAGTCTAGAAAAGAAAAGAAAAGAAATAGGTTTGGTCATTCGTCTTTTAAAATTAATCAAATTCTAAAAATTAGAATCGAATGGATTGCGATAAATGGTTTAAACTGCCGCGTCAACACTTATTATTTACATAATTACAAACAGTAAAACAGAAGAGACTCCAATCAATAAGTCAATTACCAATAATATATTTACTGCAATTTCCACGAGTAAGGTCTGAAAAAAACAAAATGTATATAGTCTTACCCTCTATTTTATAAAAATAAAAAATTGTTCTCGGTAAACAAGTAAAACATATCAAATATGGTATAAAATGGGACTATATAAATCGATTACCATCAACTACAAAAGTTAAACCAGCCAAAAAAAAAAAGGTGTCTAGTAGTTTAAAAATAGTAACTAAGTGGATCAACTTCCATTTTTTCCAGAGTGGGTATCGAATAATGAGATTATGCGTTCCACTAAAAAAAACACAAAGTGGTAGTGTAACTTCATCTCTTAATTGACTTATTATCCCCACATTTTACAATGAATTTCATGCAGACTACTTTTCATAGGAAAAAAAGAGAGCAACATAGACTACTTTTTACCAACTCCCTTTGTCCATTTTAAACCACTTTCAAAAGTAAATTCATATATATCACTTCAATGAGGCATAAAAAAAGTAAAAAATAGAGTAAACAATTAGTTCTTTCTAGTTATATATTTCCAAACACGCCATGGTATCAAACTCTTTTACTTAGTAGATATGGTAATTATCTATAAGGGGTCGTTTGGTGTAAGGGATTAAAATAAATAGTGATAGGATAAATTTTTTGTATCTTGTTTGGTTTTCATGTTTGGGATAACTTATCCCACCATTTATATCATTGTGATGGGAAGTTATTACATATACATGGTGGGATAAGTTATCCCAGGATAAGTTCTTCTCAACCAAACGACCCCTAACAATCTTATGATAAAAAGAAGGGAAAAAGGATAAATATATCCCCACACTATCGTAAATGGTATGCAGATACTCTCCATCATACTTTTGGGACATTGGCGCCCCTGCCATCCAAAAATTAGAGCATATATGCCCTTTACTCTAACGAAAGACTAAATAGGGACACGTGGCACAATCTTATCCTTCGATCCGATATTTAATAAATGTCGGATCAGTGGATAAGATTATTACACGTATATGTCCGTTAGTATAAAGGGTATATATGCTCTAGTTTTTGGATGGTAGGGGCGCCAATGTCCCAAAAGTATGACAGAGGATATCTGCATACCATTTACGATAGTTCAGGGGTATATTTTGATAGACACTCCCAACCTGGATAGAATACTATCATTGGTAGTGTGTCTTTAGCCGACACAAAAACTAATTGAAAGAGTCATTATACGCCTAAACTTGTATAGGTAAACTCTCCTTCTAACACTATATATACCCATGTCATTGTAACGTATTATCATCAAGCAAGATTGAAATAAATTGCAGTTCTTTTGTTATAATTTTCTTTTGTTATAATTCTCTTCATGGTATCAGTAGCTTAGGATTGATAAACACGATTCTGAAGATATTCCGGTCTAAACACTAGATAAGGTCTTATCCTCAAATACTACCTTAGCCCTTTCACCATCTTCACTTCATCAATTTATAGTGATTTGTTCTATTAAGTTGAAGCTGTCGAATTACTTAGTTTAGAGGACACAAAGCCTTCAATTAATGAAAACCTTGAAGATTGATGAAATTATTGAAGGAGAACCCCCGTCCGCAAACATATTAGATGAGAAAGATAAACCAATTCCCAATCCCATGTTCACTGCTTGGGAAGAACGTGATGTTCTAGTTCGGAGTTGGCTTTCTGGAACAATGACAGAAGAGTCGATATTCCTCATCATAAGATGTACTACTACAAAATAAATATGGGCGTGTCTTGAAGATACTTATCTACAAGCAAGCAAGGATAATGAGTTCCAATTGAAGCAACAACTTCAGA
>JAJOOO010006208.1:0-12077 GCA_029582685.1 Solanum piurae
TATAAAGAAAGGGAGGCTAAGGTTACGAAGTAAGGTCAGCTGGTTAAGGAAAGTTCGGGTTATGCTAAGCGATTTCATAATCTAGGGTATTAGCTGGTTAGGCTAAGCTATTTCATAACCCGATCTTTCCTTAACCAGCTGACCTTACTTCGTAACCTTAGCCTCCTTTTCTTTATAGTTTTCTAGTTCGACTAAGTGACTTGATTTCCCAAATTTTTAGGGCAAAACTGATTTTCGAAGTTCACCTCTCAAAAAAAGTTATTCCTAGCCAAACTCCACTGCACCTTCTTGCCTTTTAAGCATACGGTAAAAAAGAATAACAATGAATAACGAAAAGCGAAGATCGAGAAGAAAAGCTCGAGAAAGCAAAAGCAAAATCAAAATCAAATGCGCTGCACGAGGGCGCTTCGAATGCCAATTTTGGTATGGTTTTACTTTTTTGATTTTGGATTTTGAAAATACACTCGTTTTTGCATTGGATATATCTAGATACATATTGAAGAGTTAGATCTATGAACTTATCTTGTTTTCTTTATTTTAACATTTTTTCTTAGTTTAGAGATTATTTTTCTATTCTAGTCTTGGAAGTCTCGGTGACATTTCCCTAGGGTAAAATGGAAAAAGTTTGAACAGTTTAGATGTAAACCTTAATGTTTGTGTATGATGTAATTGTTCATTCCGAAATGTGCTCTAGTTCATACCCTTACCAATGATTTGAGGCATTGACTTGATTAAGAATTTTTTAAGACATAACTTTAAGAAATTTAGAAACAATTCTTGAGGATATTATGGTCTTCTGTTGAGTACTTATGTTGTGTTTGTATTTATGGACAAAATATATGCATCTTGGAAAGTGGGTTCATCACTTTCTATAGGGGATATAGAGTCAACACATGTCTAGATTACTCTACTTTGTTCTTGCCACTGTAACAAACTAGTTGGAAGTTGGGTTTGATTGATATTATGTGAGAAAATGAAACTATGATCTCTATATTTTTATAGAAGATTTCATATTTCTTTGGGGTGTGATTAAATGCTACTTCAGAATTAGTGGTTTATCTATCATATATGCTGAGGAACTGGAATCTCTGTTTGATTGAACTCGCTTTGTTCCAAGCAGTTGTCGTATGACATATTAGCACAACATTTAAGTCTCATTATTTTATTCAAACTGCTTTGTAATGTTTTACTTGAGCAGAGGGTCTATCAGAAATAATCTTTCTACCTTGTAGGGGTAAAGTTTATAAGACTAGAGCTGACATCTCTTTTCTGTAAGTGTTGTAAGTCAATTGATGACTTCCCCCTTAAGTCATTGGGATGCAGTTGTTTGTGCGATATATAAAGTCAGCTTCAAGTAAAGGACTACTCTTTGAGGATCAAGATTACAAGCATATCATTGGATATACAGATGTTAATTGGGCAGGATCACCATCAGATAGACGTATTCCATCTGAATATTGTATTTTAGTGCGAGGTAATTTGGTGTTGTGGAAGAGTAAGAAACAAAGTGTGGTTACTTGATATAGTGCAGAAACAGAATATCGAGCAATGGTTGTAGCAACCCGTGAGATAGTTTGGATCAAACAGTTGCTGAGAGAACTAAAAGTTGAAGAAATCGATCGGATAGAACTTGTGTGTGATAATCTAGCGCACCTTCATCTCCCATCAAATCCAATATTTCATGAGAGGACTAAGAACATTGAGATTGATTGTCACTTTGTCAAAGAAAGCTAATATCAAGAGATATTGTTACAAAATTTGTGAAGTCAAGTAATCAACTTTAAATTTCTTTACCAAGTCCCTCACCATTAGAGGTGGAGACTGTGATATGTTCATGGAATGTTTTGAAAAGGATCTCACCTCTTCTAAATCAGGCGTTTAGGCTACCAGGGATCATGAAAAGAGATATTCATCGATTGAATACCCCCAATGAATTCTCTGGACACAACAACCAAGCACAACCTACCTCCAAGGAACCCCTCCAATCCTGGAGGAAGCTCTAACATTACCATCAAAGTTTCCACAACCAATATTCAAAATCAATTAACCCCTACAACTAATGTTTCCAATGTTTAGCTTCGTATCATGGAATATTAGGGGAATAGGATCCAACGGTTCCTTGGAAAGATTACTCCTCTTTAAACAACATTTTCATTTTCCTCTCCTCTTCCTACAAGAACCTATAGTTGCTTGTGATAAAATGGATAAATTTAGAAGAAAGCTTGGTTTTCATCAGGCCTACAACAACAGTTCTAACAAAATCTGGATCGTTTGGTTGAAAGACATTGATGATGAGGTCATTCATGATTGAAAGCAACATGTTTTTCTCAAATTTATTCATAATGTTGACCAAAAAAATTTCCTTTCAGTTATCTATGCCAAATATGCACAGAGCTGTGGAAAAACCTATGGGCAAAATTGAGAGTTATAACAAACATTATCCAAGACCCTTGGGGAGCAACAAGCGACTTTAACGTGGTGGTATCCAGTGATGAGAAATTTGGAGGAAGACTTCATAGAATGGAAGAAACTCTTGATTTCATTGAATGCCTTAATGAGTGTGGTCTTCAAGATGTAGGTTTCTCAGGTTCTAAATATCCTTGGTGCGACAATAGAGACCCCCCTAACACTATTTGGGAAGATTGGATAGACTTTTCTATAACTCTTTATGGTATATTATGTATAATGCTACTAATTTTACTCTACTAATTTTACTCACTTATCCAGAACGTGCTCGGACCATGCTCTACTTTTGGTTAAAATGAATAATGATATTCCTCCCACTATCAAATACTTCAAATTCTTGAATATATAGGAGGATAACTCTGACTTCTTGGATATAGTTCAAAACTCTTGGAATGAAGAAGTCAATAGGAACCCCTGTATATCCTTCACCAAAAATTCAAGAAGACTTGCAAAGCTATGAGTTCTTGGTCTAGACAGGTTTTTGGGGAGCTCTACGAAGAACCTAAGAGACTTGAAAGCCAAACTCAAGCTTTTGAAGACAACAGATTAACCAAAAACACCAAAGATAACAAGAGAGATCTCTCTAGTCTCAAGGCGGAATTCACTAGATTTCTCAAACTTCAAGAGTCTATCCTCAAACAAAAATCTAGGGTCAAATGGCTTGAAGGAGATTCCAACACAGCGTATTTTCTATACATCATCAGAGACAGGAGAAAAAGGTTGAACATTAGGAAAATTATGGATGAACACAACAACTGCCTGAAAGGAAATGACAAAATTGTTGAAGGGGCTATCAGATATTACAAGAATCTCTTTACTTATGACAATACTAACCCTGATTATAGCTCCCTTAATATTCTTCACAAGTGCATCACAAAAGAGGACAATGACATGTTTTGCACTCTTCCAACGCTCAAAGAACTTCAGGATTGTATATTCTCTCTAGATCTCGATAGTGCTCCTGGACCGGATGACCTAAGTGGGTACTTTTATCAAAGTACTTGGAGCATCATTGCATCAGATGATCTCCATAAAGTTGTGAATGTTTTTTTTTTTAGTTAATATCGTTCCAAAATTCTATACTCATACTTGTCTTGTTCTTATTCCAAAGATTTATCACCCCCAATCTTGTTTTGATTTGAGATCTATCAGTCTGTGTAATGTTTTTATTTAAATTATTTCTAAAATATTGACTAACAATTGACCTCTATCCTTCCTTAAATTATCTCCATGAATCAGAGTAGCTTTTTTGATAACCGAGAAATTTGCCTGTGACCCATCACATTTTTAACCAATCACAGTTCTAAACTCAGTGAATAATGGGCCCGCCCGTCTATCCTTCTCCACTTAAATACCGAGCTTCTCTTTGCATGGTGTGGGGCATAAACCTACGACCTAAGTCACAAATCCTCCACCTTTTGTCACTCGAGCTAGACCTTGGGAGCAGGAATCAAAGTAGATTTCTCAAAGGCAGAGCCATTACTGGAAACATTCTTCTTGCCCAAGAAATTATTAGTGATATTGGCAAACTTAACAGCGGGGGAAAGGTAGTGATGAAACTAGCTATGAATAAAGTTTATGACAAAGTCTCCTAGACTTACCTCTACCTTGTTATTAGGCATCTTGGTTTCCCTGAGCATTGGTTTTACCTTATCCATAATTATATCTCCAACAACTGGTATTCTAGAGAGAGCGAGAGAGCACGCATGTTTAGTTTTTTCTCTCGGCGCACAATAGAAAGGTAGCAATTGTGACCGGACTCACCTATGGCGTGGCATCGAGCAACAACATTGGGGAAACACTACGTTACTCCAGTGACTGGAATACCTAGAAATCTTCAAACTATCACGTTTGGAAGTTACCTACCACCGAGTTTTAAGACTATATCTGAGGAAACTGATACGAGCAGCCTGGAGGAGGAAGTGCAGCTTAAAGTAGTAAAATAGGAGAGTAGAGAACCAGCGATTCGGCGACTGTTATTTACAGATGGAAAACCTTCCCTTCCAACTCAAAATACTGGAGAAGAGTGGAGGAATCGACAAGAGGGTAAGTCTCAAAACTATGTTCCTCCAATACTGAAGGACGAAGTTTTAACGATATAAATTGAGGAGGCAGATATAAAGGAGCAGGTTAAAAATTGGGAATCATCAATAGTTGGCAATGTACTGGGAGATAATCCATCGATAAATCAATTAGAGAACCATGCAATGAAAGTGTGGAAGGATAAACCTAAGATTCTTTTTCATGAGGATGGATATTACATTTTAAAATTTTAGACGCAGTGTGAAAAGGAGAGAGTTCTCATGGAAGGGCCATACTATGTAAACAATCGACCATTAATCCTTAAGCAATGGGAACTGGATTTTGAGTTAGATAAGGAAGCACTTAGTCTAGTTCCTATATGGGTAAAATTTCATGGGCTACCTATGGGTTACTGGTCGGTTGAAGCATTAAGTAAGGTCGCGAGTGCAGTAGGGCGTCCTATACATACAGACAGGTTCACAGCAAATGCGGAGAGGATTTCCTATGCTAGGATGCTGATTGAAATAGATGTATCACAGCCTTTGACTGAGCTAATAGTGATTGAGACACCTTCTGGGCCATACGACCAACCAGTGGAATATGAATGGAGGCCAAAGTATTGCAATGAGTGTCTGAAATTTGGGCACAATGATATGGACTGTTGGTATAACGAGAAGGGAAATACAAGGGATGATGATCAAGGGCTGGAGGAGGTAAGGGAAGATCCTACAAGAATGCAGAGGTACAAAGGGAAACAACAGGTCTTGCAAGTTAAAACAAAGATGGATAGGGATACTAAGGATGGCAATGCAGTTGAAATCCAAAACCCCTATAAGGTGGTGGAACAACCAGAAAGGGAAACTTATATGACTGAAATAATAGTACAAAGGAGTGGTAAGAAAATCATTGATGTTGAAGGTGTAATGGTGGCTGAATACAGGTTTGAAGATATACAACAAGAGGAAATGATGAAGGCAAGCACTAGAGATAGGAATGCTATGATTTCTGCAGGGGAAGAAGGTGCTGGCAATCTCATGCCATTTGTTCCACCATGATCCTATCTACATGGAATATTAGGGGCCTGAATCAGGCCCATAAACAGAAGGAGGTGAGGCTCTTTCTGGCAAAAAATAAAATAGAAGTGTTTGGATGTCTGGAGACAAAGGTGAAGGAATCAAAAGCTAGGAGTATATTGAAGAAGATTGCGAAAGATTGGGAAGCTTGCTATAATTATACTGATATGCCTAATGGAAGAATTTGGTTGATCTGGAAGAAGTGTCTTAATGTTAATATTCTGGAGGTTAAGGATCAATACATACATTGTACTATTGAGGATCCTAGAATATAATGTCAACTATACTTCACTGTAGTTTTTGCTATGAATGAATTAACCCAAAGGGAGAGACTATGGCTAATTTGAATCAAGTTTATGTGAGAAACAATTTTCCGTGGATCTTGTGTGGTGATTTCAATAATGTGTTGAGCTCAGAAGATAGAATGGGATCACTTGTGAGTTCCAGTGACGTAGAGGGGTTCCAAGGTATGCTGGATTCATGGCAACTGACACCATTAAGAAGGACAAGGTGACATTTTACATGGTGTAACAAACAAGAGGTAGGGAGGAGAGTGTATAGTAAAATAGATTGGGCATTAGGGGATTTAAAGTGGTTGCAACAGTATGGGCAGGTGGAAGTTGATCATCTTAATCCCTCAGTATCTGACCATTCCCCTATTTTGATTAAATGTTGTTCTTATACTACTTTACATCCTAGACCTTTTCTGATTTTATCCTAACATAATGGAGAACCCATATTTTAAAGGCACTATGAATTAAGTATGGGAGATGGAGATCACTGGAGAGCCTATGGTGAAGGTCTTGGAAAAATTGAAGAAACTAAAGGTGAAACTAAACGATATAAACAAATTTATGGCTGCATTTTCACAGAAATTACATGTAGCAAGAGAGAAACTTGAAATTATTCAGAGACAGACTCAGGATGACCTAATGAATCAAATGTTATGTGATCAGGAGAAAATGCTATTATTAGAAATTGAGAAGTGGAGCAGGGTGGATGAACAGGTGCTAATGCAGAAGTCTAGAGCAACTTGGGTTGCGTGTGCAGATGCTAATTCTAAGTATTTCCATGCTCAATGGAAGATTAGATGTAGTCATAATGCTATTAGTTCCATCTACACTGAGAGTAATATCAAGTTTACTGATCCAAGAGCAATTGAGGCTGAATTTATTGGGATGTTTACTGGACTAATGGATGTTAGTGCTAGTAATTTGCCTTGTTTAAATGTTGAGGTGGTGAAGACAGTTGTGTGCTTGACTCTACAACAATAGAAGGAGCTGATAAAAGAGGTAACACAAGAGGAGATTATTGAAGCTATCAAGAGTATGCCTAAAGAAAAAGCTCTTGGGGTGGATGTTTTTCCTATAGAGTTCTTCATAGGGAACTGGGATATTGTCAAAGGAGAGGTTCTGGAAGTAGTTCATCAATTCTTTATCAATGGTACTCTTTTACCTACTATAATACAACAACCATTACTTTAATTCCTAAAGTTCCATCCCCTACAAAAGTTAAGGACTATAGTCCTATTGCATATTGCACATCTTTGTACAAAATCATTTCAAAAGTCCTTATACGGAGATTAAAGAATGTAATAGCAGGGCTGGTTGGAAGGGCTCAATCCGCATTTCTTAAAGGTAGAAGTATTTTGGATAATGTGTTATTTAGCCATGAAATTTTCAAAAGTTATGGAAGAAAATGGATATACCCTAGATGTGTACTTAAAGTTGATATAAGGAAAGCATATGACTCACTAGAGTGGAGTTTCTTGAAGCAATTAATGATTGAGATGGGATTTCCTGCTAAGTTCATTTCCTGGATTATGACTTGTGTGACCACTGTATCCTATTCATTGTTATTGAATGGAAGGTTAACAAAACATTTCCATGCTAAGAGGGGATTAAGACAAGGAGATCTGATGTCACCCTATCTATTTGTACTGGCAATGCAGTATCTGGGTAGAGAACTACAACAACTCACAAAGAATGGAAACTTCAATTTCCATCCAAGGTGTAGGAAACTAGAGAGTATACATGTTTGTTTTGGTGATGATATATTAATGTACTGCCGGGCTGATCTAATTTCTATTAGGCTCTTGAATGAAGCTTTCATGAAATTTTCTAGAGCTTCAAGATTACATGCAAATGCAGACAAGAGCTCATTGTATATAGCTAGAGTGGATGCTCATACTAAGCAGAAATTGCTGGAAGAACTTGGATACACTGAGGGCACTATGCCTTTTATATAAGTGGGGGTTCCATGGACATCAAAAAAGCTTAGTTAATCAGTTTATGCCTTTAATTGAGAGAATCACTGCCAAAGTGACACGCTGGTCAGCCAAACTATTATCATATGCTGGAAGAATCCAATTGATAAGTGTCATTTTTAGGGTCCAAGCTTATTGGGCACATGTATTTGTATTGCCTAAGAAGGTTATTAAGACTATAAAACAAATTTGTAGGACCTTATTATGGACAAGGGCAATAACTAATTCCAGGAGAGCTTTAGTGTCATGCGAAACAGTATGCAAACCACAAGCTGAAGGTTGACTAAATATTATTGATCTTAAGTTGTGGAATAAGGCTGCAATACTCAAACAACTATGGAATATAGCTGGGAAGAAAGACTGCATATGGATCCAATGGGTGAATAGTTATTTCATAAACAAGAGGGGGATTGAAACTGTCACTCTACCTACTGCTGCTTCATGGGTAGTGCGAAATATATTGAGTACAAGAGATTTGATAATCCAAAGGCAAGTAGGACAAGGTGAGTTGATGATGGAGTTTGCAAAGGTACAAAAAGCTGGGAAGTTTTCCATCAAGAAGATGTATAACTATATCATTCTTATTTTCCCAAGAGTAGAATGGAAGAGCATTACTTTGCAACAAGGAGTACATCCAAGATTCAAATTCATATTGTGGCTAGCTGTGCAGAAAAGATTAGCTACTGTTGATAGACTTGACAAATTTGGGATTCAGGTGCCATCTGAATGTGTGTTCTATACTAGAACTAAGGACACCTTTGAACATCTCTATTTTGAATGCCAAGTGACAAAGACATTATGGGGAAGAATGTGCAACTGGATGGGAATCCAAAGAAGTATTCACGACTGGAGAACGGAGATAGCTTGGATCAGTGAAATTGCGAAAAAGAAGGCAGGAGGTGCTGAGATCAAGACTAGTGTTTTTGTGGTGATGGTATATATCATTTGGACTGAAAGGAACAAAATCAGGTTCCAACGAGGACGACTCTGTGCTGACAAGGTCCTTAGAGAGATTGCAATGCATATTCATCTAAGAGGACAACACAAGGCTAGTTGGACACCTATTCTACAAACTCTAAATAAATATCCTTAGAAAAGTAGTTCCTTTGTATGAGATTATATTCTTGTTTTTTTTTCTGTATTATTAGGAAGTATATAGTTAGAATGAGAAGCAGTTAGTCCCTTAACTGTATTGCTATGTAATGATCAATTTTTGGTTATAAATGAAATTCCTTGTTACAAAAGAAAAATTGGTATTCTGTAGTGGTAAATGGAGGTCGTCATGGTTTCTTTAACTCTTCTAAGGGTTTGAGGTAAGGAGATCCTCTTTCCCCATTCCTCTTCATTATGAGCGTTGAATTGTTGTCTCAAATGTTTAACAATCTGCATAATCACACTGCTAACAAAAGTTTTTATATGTGCAATAATAGTCCTAAAATTAATCATTTAACCTCTGTTGATAACACCATTATTTTTTGCGATGGTAGCAAGAGATCCATCAAAATAATCGCTGACATTGTGGACAGGTATGAACAAATATCAGGTCAACATATCAACAAGAACAAGAGTAGCTTCTCCCTGAAATCTAAATCAGTCTTATCATCATCAATAGACTGAAAAGATACACTAGCATGAGATATCAAGAATTTCCCATAAAGTAACTTGGGTGTCCTCTTATCATTGGAAAGAAGAAACTGGCTTACTCAGACATTGTCAATAAGGTTACTAATAAAATTAGAGGCAGGCACAGCAAATTGCTATCTTTTGGTGGAAGAGCTACCTTAATAAGACATATTATACTAGCTCTCCCTACTCATCTTCTGAGTGCTACCAACCCTCCTAAAGGTACCCTTGAGCTCATTGGAAAAAATCATTGCAAGGTTCTTTTGGTCTGGAAATGATTCTAGGGGAAAGCGTCACTGGATTGCATGGGATAATTTGAGCTACCCCTTTGAAGAAGGTGGTGCTAATTTTAGGAAATTTTCAGATGTTTGTATGGACTTCAAGGCTAAGCTATGGTGGAACCTAAGAACCTCTTCTTCTTTTTGGGGAGATTACATGAAGGCTAAGTACGTCGAGAATCAACACCCTGTAAAGACTCAATGGTCCTCTAGCAACTCTCAAAATTGGAAAATCATCTGTGAAGTTAAGTCATTGGCGGAGCAACATATTTACTGGAAGGTTGGAAGAGGAGATGTTGATTTTTGGTTTGATAAATGGTCATCTCTAGGATCCTTGCACTTGCTCTACCCCAACAATGAATGGCATATCTCTATCAAGCTAAACATTGTTCTTACTTGTAATGGTGAATGGAACTGGAATTCGCTCCAAGTAGAGCTCCAGAATGATCTAAAGAACAATATCATCAACTTGGGGATTATTCTCAACAACCTCACAAATGACAAAAGCTATCTTGGGAAAACACCAATTCTTCACTTCACCCTCCACTCTGGTTGGGATATTATTAGAAAGAAAAGAAACCACAACAATACCACCAACAAGATCTGGAATAATAGCATTACATTTAATATGGCTTTCCTTACCTGGTGAGATATTTATAGCAGGATTCCTACTGATGAGAATCCCGGGATGTCATTGTTGTCCTGCAACTAATGAGAACAACAACTTGGAAACAGTGAATCACTTATTCTGTTAGGGTGAACATGCTAGAAAAGTGTGGTGTGAGATCACAGGTCCACTGGGGTGAGACTCACCCATAGGTCTCTTAAAATCCGCATTCTCAATTGGTGGAATACTAATACAAAGAACCCCATTACTAATTTTGTTATTCATGCTCTCCCCGCAAAAATTTGTTGGGAGATATGAAGAAAAAGATGCTCTAACAAATTCAATGATATTAAGCCTTCTGTATACAAATCTAAAGCTAACATTCTTTTTACCATTGTGCAGATTACTAAGAAGAAATTTGGCAAAGCTAACATTGTAGAGTCTTGGAGAAATATACACTACATTTTGGATGCCGAAATTCATCACCACAGAACCACTACCATAGTTAAGTGGATAAAACCTCCTAATATGTCTGTAAAACTCAACAGTGATGGTAGTTGCATTCAAGGCCGTTCTGGTGGAAGTGGTCTGATCAGAAACTCATTGGGAAACCTCATGTTTGCTTACTGCATCAATTGGGACCTGGTACGAGCAACATCGCGGAAATGGCAGCTCTTCTTTATGGCCTTAAATGATGTGCTAATAGAGGCTTCTCTAATGTCTGGGTTGAAACATACTCCATGTTGTTAACTAGATGTATTAAAAGAGAATGGAACCCACCGTGGAAGATCAATGGTATGGTTCAAGATGCCAGGAAATTAATTGAAGAGCATGGTTACCATATTAGTCATTGCTTTAGGGAGGCTAATAAACCTGATGAAAAAATCGCCACCTTGAGTCATGGCTTTTCCAGGAGTTCTCTTCAACTCTTTTTTGATCCTTCCTAAGCAAGTTAGAGGTTTCTCCAATATGGATAGATGGGATTTCCCAACCTTTAGCACTAAATCAATGTAACCTACCAATATTATTTACGAACCCTCCTAAATTGTACGCATGCGTTCAGTTAGCTTTTGAGCTAATTTGGACACCCCCCTCCCTCTTTTCTCGTGGTACTTAGTAGAATAGTCGTACACTGTGATTACCCCTTATCATGTTAAAGTTTGGGATGCCAAACTCAAAGTTGTACTTTTGCCCTTATCAATGATCAAAGTTGGAAATTAAAAAAAAAACTAGGAAAGGTAATAGCATGACAGGACTTTTTTGAGCTTATCATAAAAGTTCTAAAATACCACTACTTTCACTCTTTCTCAACACATGATTGTAACACAAATTTGGTGCACTATCCATAAATTCTGTAGTAAGTTTAGAAATCGATAAGACCACCATAAAAGTATACTAATAAAGAGAAACAACAGAGTAATGTTCAACTAATTAAGAGAATTATCTAATTTTTACCTGATTTCTGCAATTCTCACCACACCGACAGTATCCCGGTGTACATTCAATATTTGTGATTAGATTCAAACATCTTGCTACACATGCACTATTAGGATCACTTGCATCATACTTGCATTCACATATAGCAATATCCTCTTCTCTCAGTTTCTTATGCCTGTAAGACATTAGAAAATTACAATTAAAATTGACTACCTAAAGACAAGATCAATAATAATTGAAAATCATTCAACTCCAACTCAAAGTCAACTAATCAAGGTATGCATCATTTAGGACACAACTTTTCT
>JAJOOO010006210.1:0-19803 GCA_029582685.1 Solanum piurae
CAAGTCATAATCATATAAGCATAGTTGACCCTTGGTCATCCATACCATAAAAGAACCATTCTCAAGTAACCTCAAAAGCATACAAGTGCAAAGCAAGATTAACATCCCATAATACCACCCAAGCCAAGTATCCCTTTTAGGTCATCCTAATCATGGTTTATAGGCATAGTTAAGTCTTAAAACTTTCTACCATAATAATACCATACTCTTAAGTAACCTCAAGACACACTTGTACAATGCATGAAAGGCATCCCATACTACCCTTCACACTAAGCATAACCTTGAAGTCATCTTAGTCATATTCACCCTACTTTGGTCTTACTATAAGCTTACTTCATATAGACAAGGGAACTACCACCTTAGTAAATTATATCTTAGAGGGAAACTATGGCAACAAACCAAGCTAAGTCATACTATGTGTGGGAACCCTTCATACCTAGCCTTAAGTCATATTTGTGCAATGTTTGGATAGCATCCCATACTATTACCCATACTAAGTACTCATTTAGACCATCATGAATGTTCACTAGTTGGGGAACAATCCCTCTATTCTATTTACCTTTATTTAAGGCTACCAAGGAATAACCCCCTAATAGGCTAGACCATGCTATCATCTTACTAACATAACTAGGTTAAGCTAAGCTAACTAACTTGGAAGACACACTAACATGCAAGTCCAAGCAATCCATAGGGGAGTATGATTCTCAACCCTAAGCTATCCTTAGGAGAGTATGAGTCCTCAATCTGAAGCTACCATGACTAACCTAACTCAAGCTACTCTTTACATGCATTTTACAATGCAAGGTCAAGCTACCCTTAGGAGAGTATGGATCCTCAATCCTAAGCTACTCTTAGGAGAGTATACGTCCTCTATCCCAAGGCTACCATGAAATGGTCTTGGCCAAACCAAGTCAAGCTACCATGAATGCATCCTAACAATGCTAGTTCAAGATACTCATAGGAGAGTATAAATCCTCAATCCTAGGCTACCATGACTACACCTAACTCATGTTACCATGACATGAATTCTACAATGCTAAGTTAAGCTATACCTTAGGAGAGTATGGATCCTCCAACCCAAGCTATCAACCTTGGTCTGATCCTACTAAGCCAAGCTATACATGAAGGGATCATACATCACAACTTCAAGCTATTCTAGTCTAACATTCTTTGATTCATTTTAGGTTATTAAGCAAACCTAGAATCCTTCTATGTGAGAGAACCCTTGGTTTTCCTACCAATTCATGCCTAAGTGTGTAAGAGAACGAGAATACACAACAAGATGACATCATATTTCCTTTACCCCCAAATCCCTAACAATGATGGCTACAAGCCCTAATTTCAACTTTAACTTCATTATATCATGATCCATGTCTAATTTACAATCTATTCAATCATATTCTTTGCTACAAAGTGTTTCTAGTCATAATTGATTCATAAAGGTTCAATTCTGACTTCACAAGTCAAGAATCCCTCCTATTAAACCAAGTATAGTTCAATTCATGATTAGATGATCCTAACTATTATCAATTAGTATTCAAGACATTGATTTAGAAAGATCACTTTTGAACCTTCAACTTTGCCTCTAATGGAATAAACCCACAATGATCACATTCATCAATTTAGATTAGGGTTCACCATAGAAATCACATGAAATCATCATAATATCCCTAAAAAAATCTAAATCAATCATAATTGGGTGATATCCACTAGATTGGAATCACAGCCAAACCCTACCCATAATGCAAGCACAACCCTAGCTAGAATGGGGTTTTTGATTTCACAAGTAGGGAAACTATGGGGGCTCTATGGGTGGAAGAACCCATAGATGATTAATATTCACATACATTAAATCAAATCCTTAAATAAATCTTGAATAAATGGTGAAAATCGCCCTAAGTTGCTGCCCCAACTTCCTTTCTTTTCCTTCTTCTTCTTTACTTCTAGAGAGGATATTTGGAGAATGATTTGGGGTATTTAGAAGAATGAGATAATGACTTAGTTTTAGGATCTTATTAGGTATTTATAGGTGGTTATTTAACTACTGAACCGACCCCCTAAGCCTTTAATTAAATAACTAATTAACTCCCAAACCCCCAACTTAAAACTAAAAGTCACAAAACTGGCATCATCTACGGATTACCCATCCACGGACCGTGGATGGGTCTACCGGCAGTCAATTGGTCTCATGGTTTGGGACTGAGGCCTGAAGTTGCAAGCCTATACAGGCCTTGACATACTCCCATGACCTATGGGGTGTGGTCCAGTCTACTGGCCGTGAATGGCCATCCGTAAGTCACTAAAATTGGACAGTTTTGGGGTCCTCCTCAAGGACCCCTTGGGTGGTTCTTATGGTGTTGTACCCGGACGTTTAACCCCTAAGACCCCTATTCTAAGTACAGGAAGCATTTATCTTGATTTTAACCCTCATACGATACTCCAAAACTCTTTCTAAAGGTTCTAGAACTCACTAGTTCATCTCACTAAATTCCGGGGTGTTACATTATCCCCCGCTTGGGAACATTCGTCCTCGAATGACACTTTAAACACTTTATAAAGTCTAAACTCTAACTTAGCAGACCAAAATGCATGTACTACATCTAATGCACACTATCTAGGAAGAAAACTTCAATTCCAAGCTAAACACATTCCATGTAACACAAGGGAGTAGGAACTACTTCTACCAACCCAAAATGCATCAAATTCTATATCTACTCATTTTCAAGGACGAACTAACATCTCCTAGATAAAACATTCTCAACACACACTCATGGAGCCTAAAATGCAACTTCTCATAAAAGCATCTATTCAAGGAAGAACCTTTAAACTCCAACCACTAAGGCCTGCTCATAATCAATTCATGTAGTTTATATGAAAATCTTACTCAAATGCATTACAACATGAGGAAACAATGCAATTAAGTCATTTCTAACAAGACCTAAGCATTTTCATGAACATACATCACAGAATAAGATCATGGAAACATGCAATTCACACATGACTTCACATAAAAGCAAACCAAGAGGAACTTATCATCTCAAGCTTGAATAGGAGTAGAAGGAAAGGATGAGGACATTGGGACATCTCATTGGACCTTAGCCTCCCAAGTAGCACTCTTAACCAAACTCCTTACTTAAAGAAAATTCCACACTACTTCATGGAACAATTTATTTGTTCTTCTATTTCTTAACTTGCCAGTCTAAGACCTCTACCGGTACTTCTAAATTAGAGAGCTTCTCACTAAAAAACTATAGCTCACAAGCAACCTTACTAACACCACTCAAGATCCCACATGAGTCTACCATACCGGGTCTAAACTTCTCAAACTCACTACATCTCTTAAGGTGAGAACATCAAGCAAGCCTAACTCATGAACATCAAGGACACTCAATTACCTTATTATTTAAGCACATTATCCCCTACTTGGGAGTAAGCCTAAACAACTCTTTACAACATCACTTCTTTCAATTCTAAGGTTGGAGCAAGTCATCACTTAGATTTCACATCTCCACACAAAATGATTCTAAACCATGGTGATTTACACTTCTACCCGTCTTAGAGGATTCCATTCACTCAACCCATCTAGGCATTACTTAAACACCCTATCCACCAATCTATAAACATACCTCAAAACTCATTATGACTAAGCAGGGTTCTACCAACAACTAAACATAACCACACAACAACCTTGTTAGGTAGGCACACTATCCTCCCCCTTGGGAATAAGCCTACACAAAAACTTCTAATATCTTTTATACTAAAGACAACATCACAATCTATCATCTCAAATCTACCAAGTAACATAGCCATAAATGGCATCTCAACCAACCATTCTCCCTCACTTCTTGTAGCATAAACCCTTCTAATAGTCATATCCTAAATCCCATCGGATAAGGGATAAGAGAGAGAGCTTATAGATCTATGGAACGACTTGGAGAATGAAGAAGGGAAGTTTCCTAAGCATCCAATAGCCTCATATTCATAAAAGTGGCGCGCTTCACATTCATGAACAAGACTCTACTAGATGTGGTTTGAGACAATCCTAGAACCATACTAAACCTTGGGCTCTGATACCAAGTATGTCACGACCCAGGGCTACCCCCTAGACGTAACACGGCGTACTCGACCCCGAAGGGGTCTCATAAAAACCCTTAGTATCATAACATAGGTAATAGAAAAGTATGGAAAATTTAAAACTTCTTTAACACCATACAATCAAAAACATTTTCATAAACAAGAGGAAGTCTTTACTAAACCTATGTCTCAAACCATCTAATAACTCTTGAATAAAATTCATTGGGATGCAACCCATACAAATACTAAAACATAATGAAATGGCATAAGGAAGTAAAGGGTTCATCCAATAAGCTATGAGGACTCACCAATTCTTCATGTCTTCTAGAACCTTAGCAATCTAGCCTCCAAAGAAACTCATTCTCCGAAACCCTACATTTGGTTAGAATGTAGGCAATATGCGTTAGTACAAAATGTACCAAGTATGAAAGCTAGCACAACATCACAAGAGCATCTCAAAATGGCTAGTCAACATAAGACAGAAGAATAAGAGATAATAACATATTCATAGCATAATCATCATAGTCACATCATGGTCTCCAATATAAGCATCATATAAACATAAGTCAACATAAGACATAGTTAATGAGCATAGGAGACAAGTCATAATCATATAAGCATAGTTGACCCTTGGTCATCCATACCATAAAAGAACCATTCTCAAGTAACCTCAAAAGCATACAAGTGCAAAGCAAGAATAGCATCCCATAATACCACCCAAGCCAAGTATCCCTTTTTGGTCATCCTAATTGTGGTCTATTGGCATAGTTAAGTCTTAAACCTTTCTACCATAATAATACCATACTCCTAAGTAACCTCAAGACACACTTGTACAATGCATGAAAGGCATCCCATACTACCCTTCACACTAAGCATAACCTTGAAGTCATCTTAGTCATATTCACCCTACTTTGGTCTTACTATAAGCTTACTTCATATAGACAAGGGAACTACCACCTTAGTAAATTATATCTTAGAGGGAAACTATGGCAACAAACCAAGCTAAGTCATACTATGTGTGGGAACCCTTCATACCTAGCCTTAAGTCATACTTGTGCAATGTATGGATAGCATCCCATACTACTACCCACACTAAGTACTCATTTAGACCATCATGAATGTTCACTAGTTGGGGAATAATCCCTCTATTCTATTTACCTCTATTTAAGGCTACCAAGGAATAACCCCCTAATAGGCTATACCATGCTATCATATTAGTAACATAATTAGGTTAAGCTAAGATAACTAACTTGGAAGACACACTAACATGCAAGTCCAAGCTATCCATAAGGAAGTATGATTCTCAACCCTAAGCTATCCTTAGGAGAGTATGAGTCCTCAATCCGAAGCTACCATGACTAACCTAACTCAAGCTACTCTTGACATGCATCTTACAATGCAAAGTCAAGCTACCCTTAGGAGAGTATGGATCCTCAATCGTAAGCTACCATTAGGAGAGTATAAGTCCTCTATCCCAAAGCTACCATGAAATGGTCTTGGCCAAACAAAGTCAAGCTACCATGAATGCATCCTAACAATGCTAGTTCAAGATACCCATAAGAAAGTATAAATCCTCAATCCTAGGCTACCATGACTACACCTAACTCATACTACCATGACATGCATTCTATAATGCTAAGTCAAGTTATACCTTAGGAGAGTACTGATCATCCATCCCAAGCTATCAACCTTGGTCTTATCCTACTAAGCCAAGCTATACATGAAGGGATCATACATCACAACTTCAAGCTATTTTAGTCTAACATGCTTTGATTCATTTTAGGTTATTAAGCAAACCTATAATTCTTCTATGTGAGAGAACCCTTGGATCTCCTAGCAACTCAAGCCTAAGTGTGTAAGAGAAAGAGAATACACAACAAGATCACATCACATTGACTTTACCCCCAAAGCCCTAACAATGATGGCTACAAGACCTACTTTCAAGATTAACTTCATTCTATCATGATCCATGTCTAAATTACAATCTATTTAATCACATTCTTTCCTAGTAAGTGTTTATAGTCATAATTGATTCATAAAGGTTCAATTCTAACTTCACAAGTCAAGAATCCTTCCTATTCAACAAAGTTTAGTTCAATTCATGATTATATGATCCTAAATATGATCAGTTAGTATTCAAGACATTGATTTAGTAAGATCACTTTTGAACCTTCAACTTTGCCTCTAATGGCATAAACCCACAATGATCACATTCATCAATTTAGATTAGGTTCCATCATAGAAATCACATGAAATCATCATAATATCACTAAAAAAAGATAAATCAATCATAATTGGTTGATATCCACTAGATTGGAATCACACGCAAACCCTACCCACAATGCAAGCACAACTCTACCTAGAATTGGGTTTTTGATTTCACAAGTGGGGAAACTAAGGGGGTTCTATGGGTGAAAGAACCCATAGATGATTAAGCTTCACATACCTTGGATCAAAGCCCTAAACAAAGCTTGAATCAATAGTGAAAATCTCCCTAAGCTGCTGCCCCAACTTCCTTTCTTCTCCTTCTTCTTCTTCACTTCTAGAGAGAGGATATTTGGAGAGTGATTTGAGGTCTTTATATGAATGACCTAATGACTTAGTTTTAGGTTCTTAATAGGTATTTATAGGTGGTTATTTAAATACTTAACCGACCCCCTAAGCCTTTAATTAAATAACTAATTAATTCCCAAACCCCCAACTTAAAACTAAAAGTCACAAAACTGGCAGCATCTATGGATCACCCATCCACAGACCGTGGATGGGTCTAATGGCCATCAATTGGTCTCGTGGTTGGGGACTGAGGCCTGAAGTTGCAGGCCTGTGCTGGTCTTGATCTACACCCATGACCTAGTGGGCGTGGTCCAGTCTACCTGCTGTGAATGGTCATCCGTATGTCACTAAAATTGGACAGTTTTGGGAACTATTTTGGGGTGGTCCTTGGGGAGTCGTACCTGGATGTTTAACACCTAAAACCCCTATTCTATGTACGGGAACCATTTATCATGATTTTAACCGTCATACAATACTCCAAAACTCTTTCCAAAACCTCTAGAACTCACTAGCTCGTCTCACTAAATTCCAGGGTGTTACAAAATCCCACATACCTGATTACAAAATCTACGGAGAAATTCTTTGTATTTTGGGGCTGAAACTTGAAGAAAACTGCTGCTTTTTCTTGAAAGAAATGACGCCTCTTTCTCTTCTTTTCATTCTAATTTGGATGATTTTTGGAGAATAAGGGTTCTGGGTATGTATAACTATGTTAATAGGCTTAGACCGAGTAAATCGACATAGTTTAGGCATCAAACGACGTAGTTTAAGTGCCCACACACATAGAGAAAGGACCCAAACGACCCTGACTAAAAAGTTGACGAATATCATCCAAGGTGGTACTGACGAACCGTCATTTGGACTACCGACCATCGACTGGGGTCCTGGTTCATGGTTTTCCGGACAGGGCTTCACTAAAATGAGCATAACATTTCACACGGAGCTTGGATTTTAGCAAACTTGGTGGCGTTGGAAAGAGGATGCAATTATCTTTAATTTAATAGGCCATGGGCCACCTAATTCATTTTGTATTAAAATATTTGACCATTTGAAATTGATCCAACAACCATTTTCCTCTAATTAGATGCTACCTTCACCTACGTTCCAACCACGGACCGTACTGGTCAGCCGTGGATGGGATCAAATATCCCTAAATCATGGATTCTGACAACGGACCCCACATATGGACTGTGTGTTAGACTACGGATCGTTGGTGGCTTCCGTGGTTTTGGCACCAGGACCAGGAAAGCTACATTTGTTCTATTTTCTCGAATCTAAGGTGTTACACACATGCTCTTAAAGTATGTATACTAGTCATTGCAGGCATATGTTTGTGTGTACTGTTTATAGCCTCAATTTCCAATCAAATGAAGTCGCAATAATGATAATTCTTGAATAAATTTTTCTGTCTCATAATTTCCATGACAAAATTTCCAATATAAATTTTGATGTAAACAACAGAGATTAGGTTTTCTTATTCGTGTTTTCTCTATATTTGTTATTGTTCTGGTCACAACAAAGTAAAGTTTTAGAACTAATATGAATTCAAAATACTATCTTTTTAATAACCAAAAGAGTGGCTGAGGACCTGACCTTCTATGTACATAAGACATTTTACAATCTTTGCAAAAAAAATGTAGCAAGGCAGAATTCTATATAATCTTTTTTCTAATTTGTGGTAACTTTAATTCAATAACTTACAAAAAAAATTTGTTTTGGTACACCTAAGTGTAATGTAAGAAATTTTACCCTAGTCTTACTGGTTTTGTTGTATCTGTGTTGCTTTATTACTTTATGATTATTTTGTATCATCTACAAGAGCAAGTATATATCTTGAATTTTCCCATCAGGGTGGGGAATAAAATTCTCTCTCCAAGCTATTTCTTTGTTAAGCAATAAATAACTTATGTTCTGATACGGAGTGATAGCAACATCTTGATGTTGCTATATCAAAACCTCTTTGTTTATACCTTTACTAGTCTATAAGGTTAGCATCCTTATAATGATTAGCTGAAATTCCCCTTCCCTTTCTCGCCAACATCTTCAATCTCTTCATTTTCTTTCATTTTGTAGCTGATTTAGTGTAATTTTTTCCTTACTCTTCCAAATAGTTTTAGTTGGTGAATAAGACAAATTTGTCAGTATTCATAAATCACTCTCCATCAGCATCTCTATTAAATTCAATTCTCCTTGTTCTAATTGCTGGCTTTTATTTTTTCTTCCTCTCTTCCAGAATTGTCATTTCCTAAGAAACAACTATTGCCCTGGGTGATAGGTCTACTTCATAACAAACTTTAGGACCATAAGTTGTGTGGTTGAATAAAGGCACTGTTTTGATTGTTTTGTCTCCACTTCAATATGAAACTCTATTTCTGCTTCCTTCTTTATGACACCTTAATGAGGGACACATGGAGTTGAAGTTGTAATATTGTCGTTCTTTTTACGTTTTCATGAACTAGAAGTAGCTCATTGAGTATTGTTTAGTCATCCAAAGAAATGAAATCACATATTAATTTAAATGATGCCCTTGCATTATCATTAAGTTTATGACATTTTTACAATGCATGATTCATCCCTTCTTGGATTGACTCCACTCCCCCTTTCCTTTTCTCTACTTCATCTAGTACTCTATTTCTTTAATTTGGGTATGCCTAAGACAACTTCTGGTGGTCCATGGCTTGAGCTGGGTCGGCCTTTCAAAAATTAACAGTATGTGGTACTATAAGCATGATTAAATTATTATATTTACTATTCAAAATGCATAGCCTGCTAACGATTAAAAAAATCATCTCTTTTTAATATAATTTCAAATGTGTGAAAAGTGTTGTATATTAAATTATCAAATAGCACTAAATCAATATCTTTGGTTAAAGAGGTTTTTCATGTGGAGTTCTGACCGTGAATACATGTTGTTTCCCTATGTATCATCTACTTTGGCAATCCAGTGGCTTGTTTTCCCTTAAACTCCAAAGTCACTGCCTCTCCAGTGGCTTGTTTTCCCTTACTTACTTTTTCTTCACTTGAATCATAATTATCGTCCTAATTAATTTGTCCATTTAGATTTCTCTAGGTGGAATAATAAGAAAAGGTAAGATTCAAAAGAATTTTTAAAAAGGTTTAAATTCAAAGTCACTGCCTCTCTGTGTCATTCTAGTCACCCATAGACCTTCTCTTATAGGTAACAAATGAGCATTAAAGTTTTCACATCTCCATGATCCCATTCGCAATATGTTATACCCCATATAAATTTGAT
This sequence comes from Solanum piurae, assembly GCA_029582685.1. Classification (NCBI taxonomy): domain Eukaryota; kingdom Viridiplantae; phylum Streptophyta; class Magnoliopsida; order Solanales; family Solanaceae; genus Solanum; species Solanum piurae. Next base: position 9,881 of record JAJOOO010006210.1, read on the forward strand.
CTTATTCCATGTAAGTACTGGGGAATTCACCTAATAGATTCAGCAGCTATGCTACCCATGTTATTTCATAATCATTAAGTAGCCTCCAGAAAGTTAAATTTCACCCTTGTGGTGACCATATTTCTTGTATGCAACTGTAACATCTTACTATTTGCAAGAACGAGAAAGAGCTAGAATTAGAAAGAGTTGTTTTTGGAAAGAATGAAAATCTGAAAAATTTGTTAAGTTATGTTAAGTTTGAGTTTTTTGTCAACTTCAAACGACCATAACTCCTAGCTCAGGATGAGTAAGGTGTGCTTCCAGATATCGTAGGAAGTACCTTGGAATAATGTTTACTCAATTCCGAGTTCGTATGAGTGAGATATGTCCATTTGAAGTTGGGATGTTCAAATAAGAAAAGTCTAATCCGGATTTTAGAAGGGCATTATGGTATTTTCCATACCCCGTGATTTAATTTCATTTTTTGGTAATTATTTGGGGTCTAAACTAATAATATTCAGTTCACGCTTTTCCAATATTGAGTTAGGCTTTTAGAGAAGAGAAAAGAGGGGAAGAAGCAAGAATCGTTAAATTCTCGAAGCTAAGATCATGGATTTTTTCAAGGATTGATCCCTACGAGGTGTGTGAGATCACATAGTGTTAAGTTAGTTCACCCACACGTCAATCATGATTTATTTCAGCGAATTTGTGTTCTTGAAGGTTTTAGAAATTGAGTTATTGATGGGTTTAGTTGAAGTTCTTTTGAGTTCTTAATTCGTTGGAATTGTTGAGTTGTTGATCCAAATTCATGATTTTAGGTGTGAATTCGAATAGAATCTTACATATATTGATGGTATAGTTGACTCTAAGTGTCTGGGGAAAGAACTAAGTTGAAATAGGGGGCTTAGAGATGAAAAACAAAGGAGAAAAGTCGGAGTGCACCTGGGCAGGGGCCTGGGGCGCCGCTCCTCTTTGAGCCCCAAGAAAGGCCCTCTAAAGTTTAGGCTCTGGGGCGCCGAACCATCCAGAGCGCCCAACCCCAGCCTCTAAAATTCAAGGGTTGGCACCCCACGCCTCTCAGAGCGCCAGGGACACCAGTTCTTCCCATTTTCCCACTTCCTTCTATACTAGTTCCTTAGCAACGTACCTATGTTTTCTAGTCGATTTCTATACTATAAGGTACGTCTAAACATCATGAAATAATCCATAACATGAGAGCATGAACCTTTAATCCATAATCCAATTTAAGGAAAGTTAAGATCAGAGTCAAGAGAAGTTCTTAGAGTTTTTCAAAAGTCTTTTCCAAATGTTTTAACTGTTTTAAGACTTAAAGTTCAAGTTGAGTAAACAATAAAGATTAATGATTGAAGTTCATTTCTTCAAAATTATAAGGGGAATATGTATTCCCAAAGAGTTTAAAATGTTTTTACATTTAAATAAGAAAAGGAAACCTTGATTTGCAAAGAGCCGTTGCGCTAGTTTTTAGAAAAGAGTAAATGCTTTCACAATTAAGCAAGAGATGAAATTTTGATTTCCAAGATAGCCCTTCAACTAAGTTTTAAAGGAATTATCTCAAATCACAGAAAGAAGTATGTTTTTTAAACATAAGAGCTAGTATCATATTTTGGGAGTAGTATTGACCCCTGATATGGGGGAGACTTCAGACAACTCCCAGCCACCGTGGGTAGAAAAGGATCATACTTTTTAGATGATTCCTTAGTGCTTTTAGCGTAGACTAGTGGATCCAATTAGTATTCAGGTTCTATACCCTTGGCAAGGTATAGGAAGGCCCTGGTAGTGTGAGGCAAAATGATGTTTCATCACAATAACTCTTACGTGATGGTTGTCGGTTAGAGAAACTCCCACAGAAGTATTTGTATTCTTATTTACACAGTTTATATGTATTTTTATATACATTTCATAGTTATATTGTATCTTTTCATACACAGAGTATTATTGTAATTCTAAATACACAAAGTTGACATCCATGTTTTAAAAGCTTTTCTTTATATTGCACTTATATTACTGCTTTATATTGAAATGAGTTGAGTTGAGACAGGTAAGTTCTTCAGTTCCTTTCAAGCTTATGTCTTGTTTTAGAATTCACCTCGCATACTCGTACATTCAATGTACTAATGCCATTTGGAATGCATCTTGTAATGATGCAAATATAGGTAACCAGGATCACCATCCAATGCATCGTTGATTCTAGTTGAGCTCCAGAGTTTGTTGGTGAGCCTCTTTGCTTTCGGAGGGCCCCTTTTATTTGTTTTAGTAGTTTTAGTTCATTAGGATGTCGTGGGTCTTGTCCCGACATCTATCTCAGTTGTTTAGAGGCTTCATAGGCAGTCAAATGTTAGCTCTTGAGTTTTCTATTTCCTGTTTTAATGGTTGAGACTTGAGTTGTCATTTTGGCTAAGTTTAGTATTTCTTAAAAACATTTGCATGAGTTATCCTTTGAGACTATTTCTTGTGTTTAAGTCTTCCGCTGATTAAGTAAATCAGGCCAAGGATTCGCTTGGAGCCAGCAATGGTTATCGAGTGCCAGTCCCGCCCAGGGTGTAGGCTCGAGGTGTGACAACTACACTTAGGGTTAACACATCCTTTTTTTTCTCCATGTATCTTTTCTTTCATTGAAATTGGATGAACTCTTTGAAATAGGCAATATATATTATTGGGAAGACTATACTAAAATTATGTCCATGTGGTTTCATATGGCTTTTTGATTTTTTTGTAGGCTCTTTGTTGCATTTCATATTTTCTTCTCTCTGAAGTGTATCTCATGTTCACATATTTCTTTCTTGGTTATTATAGGCTTTGATTCCAAATCTGTTGGTGGTGGTGCTTGTTATTGTTGTTGAAAGTGTCTCCAAAACTATTCTTTTGAATGCTCTCTGTTGATTTATTTTGTAAGGAACATTTTTTGTTTTTTTTACTTTAATTCTTTACTGATGTGTTTTTGAAAATACTCCAAGTATTTTTCTCAATTTTTGTGGTCATTTGTTTTGCGATGTTTTTCAACATAGTTTTATTGGCCAGTTCTTAAGAGGTAATGTTGGTTGTGATCATTTACTCTGTTCCATTGGTTTTTGAGAAATGGTATGAGCATCATAAAATTTTAACTATCACGCACTATCAAAACTTCTATGTGTACAGTATAGGTAATAACAAAGTGCACAACTGTAAAAACAATTTAAATTCTACAAACAAAAAAATATAAAATATTTCACCTTTTTTCTTTAGTGATCTTGACATACTCTTCTATAAATATAATCAGATTAGATTGTAGGACTTCTCTAACCTTTGTTTATAATTTTATAATTTTTTTGTGAACCCGCTTTGTATATTGAGTTCATAACCGTAAACGTAGAAACTATTTGGTCTTTTACTATTGATGTTTAGAATATACATTCAAAAGTTATTATTTTGAAATATTTGGTCTTTTACTATTGATATGTTGGATTTTCTTGAATTTCTAGAATCTTGTCATGTAATTTGGACTATTCCAATTTGTATAACCTTTTTAATCCAATCTTGTGAGTATTTATGAGTGTTTCTTGTTCAAGTGTAGATTAAGTGTTTATTTCTTGATTTTTTGTTGTAATACGTATATGACTATATGCATCTATTGTGTATAAATCTACAATTCTAAAAGTAAGTATCTAATTTTCACTGCTTTGTTGTTATACTATTGTATTATTATATATATTATACATGCATGGAGATAATGACGCCTAATAAGCAATGGATGGAACTTATTAAAGATAGGCTTTCTATTGCTTATTTATATGTGGTGGAGACTCTTGGATTATACTTTTACAAAATTAGGAGAACCACAGTTGATAGGTTGTCCATGTCTTAAATGTGGTAATGCAACTTTTAGAACACGTGTTGTAGTTAAGTCACATTTAATAGTACATGGTATAATGCCAAGTTATACTCTTTGGTATCACCATGGGGAGATGTCAGGTGAAGAACAAACAAATTTTCAATATGTAGATGATAATGACATTGAAGAATATGATGGTGAGGATGAAATATATGGTTTATAGGGATATTTGTACCCTGATTATAATGGAGATAATATGAATAATAGTGGTGGTGATTTTCTGGTGGAGGAACCAAATGATGAAGCAAAAAGATTTTATAGGCTATTAAAAGATCTTGATGTATCATTATATGAAAGTGCAAAAGTTTCTAAGCTTTCTACTTTGGTTAAATTGCTTCACCTTAAAAGTATTGGTCGTTGGAGTAATGAGTAACTTATGATGTTGTTGAAGTTTTTGAAAAATGAATTACTGTTGGATGGAACAAACTTGCCGGATTCATATTATGAGGCAAAGAAGGTAATTCAAGATCTTGGGCTTTCTTATAAGAATATTGATGCATGTAAGAATGATGCATATTATATTGGTAGGTTGATAATTGGCTTCAATCTTGCAAAGTTTGTGGTGCATCTAGACGTATGGATGGTAATCATAGTGGGGAAACAAAATTGAAAAAAGGAAAAAAGATACCATGCAAAATTTTACATTATTTTCCTCTAAAGCCAAGATTTCAAAGATTATTTATCTGCTCAAAGACATCTCCTATACTTTCATGGCATCATGACAAAAGAGTTTATGAAGAAATAATGAGGCATCCAGTTGATTCAATGGCATGGAAAAATTTTTATGAGCTTCACCCATATTTTGTTGTTGCGACTCGTAATGTACGACTTGGACTTCCTAGTGATGGTTTCCAACCATTTGGAATGTCAAAATCTGTGTACAGTATTTGGACCGTGGTACTTTTTCCCTATAATTTTCCACCTTGGATTTGCATGAAGCAAGAGATTTTTTTTTGTCAATGCTTATACTTGTCCCTCAGAGTCATAGTGATGCAATTGATGTCTATCTTCAACCTTTTTAGATGAGTTGAATGAATTATGGGAAAGTGGAGTCGAGACAGTCGATGCATCAACTAGAAATAATTTTATGTTACATGCATCATTTTTATGGACCATTAATGACTTTCCAGTATATGCAGATTTGTCTAGATGGAGTACAAAATGAAAAATGTGCTTTCCTATGTTGCAATTAGAAAACAGACTGTACAAGGCTAATAATGGCAAAACGCAATTTTATATGGGCCATAGAGGATATCTTCCTGTAATCACAAATGGAGAAATGATAAAACGTCATTTGATAACACTATTGAGCGTAGGCTACTCCCTCTTGCCATATGCGGTATGCTTTGCAAATCCGTGTCTGAACCACTTATTGAGTTGTCTATTGTTTATTCAAAGTGCTTGGAGAAAAATGTTTGAGCATAGAGGAGTTGGAAAAAATAGAAGCTCAAATACCAAAAACATTGTGCAACTTAGAAAAGGTCTTTGCTCCTGCATTTTTTGATGTCACGGTGCAGCTGTGTATTCATTTACGTGATGAAGCTAGGATTCCCACACCAATTCAATATCGATGGATATAACCAATAGAGAGATACCTACACTTTTTGAAGTGTTTTATTGGTAATATGGCTCACCCTGAAGGTTTGATTACAGAGGGATATGTAGCAGTTTAATGTATGACTTTATGTTCAAGGTATTTGAATACAATAAAGACAAAGTTTAATTGTCCGCAGATAAATTATGATGGTTGTGTAATTGAACCTGAGGGTGGTTTGACAATAATTTGTGAAGCTGGAAAAAGTTTAAAGGGGAGCACACCAGACAAACTTGATTCAAACAATATGGAGGACACACATTTTTATATTTTGAAGAATTGTGATGAAATTTAACTATTTCTCGAGTAAGTATTTATTTAATCTAATAATTTAATTATACCTTGTCCATATGTTTAATTTAAAATAACATGTAAAATTTCAATTCATTGTTAGTGAATTTTCACAAATTTATAGTAAGACCTCTCAACAAAGTTCAGATGTGGAGTGGAATAGAAAATTCATTAGTTGGTTACAAAAAAAGGTAAGTATAAATTAATCAATTTTCTTAAATTAAGAATGTAAATATTTTTTCTAAAACGCTATTTCATTTTGTTAGTTTGCAGGATTATGCAAACATGATGATAGTAAGAGAATGGCAGATTTGCTATCTTTATCTCGTGGCCCTATGCCATATGTCATAAGATTCAAAGGACATTTTTTTAAATGGATATAGGTTTCATGTGAAATAGTATGATCAATATTTGAAACTCAAAATTTTGAAGTGGTTGTAGTAGGTGAGACCGCTGAAGAGAAAAACCATATGAACTATGGCGAGTTAAGCGAGGTTCTTGAATTACAATTTGTTGGGGGAAGAAGAGTGATTTTATTCCGATGTATGTGATTTGATGTGTATGATCAAAAGAGGGGAGTTAAAATTGATGAATATGGCTTTGTAAACTTTAACTGTCGGCGATATTTAAGAATAAATGAGTCATTTGTATTAGCCAACCAAGAATCATAAGTATTTTATGCTATTGATCATTCCAATAAAGGTTGTCATACAGTTCAAAAGGTTAAACCTCATGATTCTTTTGATAATTTGGAAAAAAAGGATGATGATTTATAAGAGTTAGATAACTCTACACAAATGAAAAGAAAAAACTCATTAAGGATTGGAGCTTTGTCAAGCTTGCTTCTACTTTATTAATTTTTTTATGGTAATGATTCTTTATAGTATTTCTATGAAAATTTATTTGATGCACTTCTTCTTTAATGTTACCTTGATTTTAATATAGTAGTAATGGTTCGTGCAAGTAACCGATGCTACATGTGCATGTGTCTCTTTTCTGGATGCGTTTTTAATTCACATTTCTTCTTCTGAAAAACTTTCTAACCTATTTGATCTTTTGTTTGGAAGACTTTGCTCTTATTATTATTTTTATGTATTAGGTTTATATGAATCCCTCAAAAATTCTTCTTAGCTTTCTCTACTTAATCTCCTTTGTATTTTTTTTGTTACTAATGGGAACTAACATCTTATTTTGGCTGACTTCCATCAAAATTTGCAGGTTCATTTGAATTTGATAAGTCCAAAGAAGTGATTGAAGTGCCTTGAGTTGCCCAAAGAAGTGATACTACTATTTTATTTAATTTGTGCAACTTCGTTTTGTTAGTTATATTGAAGTCTTGATTTTTTTTACTTCCACTTATATTTGCCGATCTGTTTGAAACTAGAAAAGAAACAAACTGGTTGGAGTGGCTCAAGGTGCTAAAGAAAATCCAACTAGTATGTATTTTCTGCTATGTAATAGTTTCTTGTTTTTACCTGTAAAACAACAAACAAATTACCTATGGCTCACTTCGCTAGGCAATAGATATGTTAGCATATGACTATCATTTTCAGGAACAAGGACCTTCGAGATAAGGGCAATATTAGTAGCACATATTTGTCTCAGTAACTCAATTTAAATCGTGCTTCAGTAACATCTTTCTTAGATGTTGTCCATTCCCCTTTCTGTATCACTTTTTTCTATAGACAACATAAGGCCTGATCTCTTTCAATAGGCACTAATATTAATCTTTGATATCTCTATTAGAGCGAGGATTTAATTTTATTTTAGTCAAACTAAGATGATGTGAGTGGAAAGTTCTATGTCAATCTTATATTTAATGATAATGTTGTTATCTCTCATAGTGAAAGAAGAAGTAACTTTTAGAACCTTGATAATAAACAGTATTATTTAGGGAGACTTATTTAAAATTCTCCAGTACATTAAAAGTTTTTTACACGGAATACTTGAGTGCATTTAAATTATGGTCCTGTTATACTCATTTTATCCTCGTGGAGTGGATGCAGTTGTGCTGTGGAATCCCATTGATAAAAGATATATTGTTGTGGGGATTCTCACATATGTTCTGCCTATTTTGTCTAATTATCCTTTGGTTCGGAACTGTGAATGGGTACCTCTCAAAGGCGAAAGAAAATTAGTGACCCTAAAGCATGGAATTTTGGATATTCAGTCTTAAAATCCTAAAGAGACCAGACCACTGTATACAATAATAATTTCAGAACTTGACACCTGAAACATAACTACTGGATTATTCTCTAGACGTTTTTGATAATTTAGCGCTAATGATAAATTTATATCAAAGAGCATAGTTGACGTACTTTAAACTATGTAGGTCCAATTGGATATGATAAGGTAGAAAAATGAATGAAGTGTATCGAGATGTTCAGAGAATTGATACTAGTATTTTACTTTATTTTGTGTAATTCTTTGTTGTTGTTAGTTGGCTTGAAGTTTTATTTTGTTTTAACATTATAATTTTCAGGTCAATAAAGTCTAAAAAGGAAAAAAAAAGTGATTGAAGTGGCTAAAGATGCTATGAGAAATGAAACTAGTATGTATTTTCTTCCTTGCGATTTTTTTTTTTATGTTACTGGTAAAATAACCAAAAAGATATCTTTCCTATGTATTTGACATCAGTGCTTCAACAATTTTATGTCACTAGTCCTAATCATATTAATCTCCACCGATTCTTGATTCATCAATTGTGATTTTTCTGAATGAAAGTTTCTAAAAGTTGAAAGTCACTGATTTGGGATCTTAAGCTTTCCAATATTTATTCCACTGCTAGTTGCCACTTTGTGTATCACATTATTTTTGGCAACTTGAGGCCTATCTCTTGCAATGGGCACTATTTTGCCTATTTTGTCTAATTGTCACTTGGTTGGGAACTTTGGATGGGTACTTGTCGCTAAAATGTTATTTTGCATATTTGGTCTTACATATCTAAAAAAGACCAGACCATTATATACAGTAATAATTTCAAAAGTTGACACCTAAAACATAACTATTGGAGTAATCTCCAGATTCTTTAGATGGCTTAGCACTAAAGATCAAATTTATATCAAAGATCATAGTTGACTTACTTTAAATTTTGTAGGTCCATGTGAATATGATAGGAAAACCAACGTGAGGGGACCAAACATTTGTAAGAATGTTTTGCGATTGAGACTTGGAGAAAAGTTAAAAGTCACTTTCTATCAAAATTGAGTCGTTGGGCAGAATCACACCTCATTTACGAGACACTTGGGTTTGCTAGTTCATGATTGTATTATGTGCCCGTTGAGGGTACACTCATGGATGGATATCGAAGAGAATATGTTTGAGCATAGTGGGCAGCTGTTACAGTTAAAATTACAACATTACTCTCTCTTATTTTCTTTGACTTTATACCGCTGCTTCTATAACAACAATATTTGTCCCTCTTCTTCTTGCGCTTGTTTAGAGTTTACTGTGATGTTGCTTTTGTCTAGACCTTATTATGGTATTTTATTTTAAGTTGAATATCACTTCAATGAAACAATCTCTTTTATTTATGCTTCAGGCCAAGTGGGTTGGTATAGCTATTTTAACCTTTATTCTCGTTAAATAATTGTATAAAAGTCGTGTGAGTATGCTATAGGCTTTAAATAAATTATAGGCCATGACAAAATATAAAACTCATTATAGTTTAACAGAAGCAGTAGTAGAACAATATATTGCATAAAGAGATACTATTATATCTAAAGGAAATAAGAGAAACTCAGTAGGATACGGAAAATGAACAAACAAAATAAAGGAGTGAAAGGAACCATGCAAGTAGATATTTGATTAACACTGATGGATGTACATATGTATTTTTTATCCTAAAACATCCAGGTTACGACTCTATTTGGTGATTCATATTTTGATGCCTTGTTTTCACTTATTTAAGAGATTCTTTTGATATTTTTCTCTATTTCAGGAAATTTTTGACACTGATAACATGAATGGTCAAAATGATAATGTTTTGTAACATATGAGAAAGCTTTGGGACAATTGGAGAGGATCGTTTCACAAGAATATGAAATCTATGTCATTGCACGAGGTTCTAATTGATGTTCTGATAGGAGTAGACAAGAGTGATTGGGAATGGTTGGTCTAGGAACATTTTTTATCTGATATGTTTAACGTATGATTGCATAGCTATTGCTT
>JAJOOO010006211.1:0-12702 GCA_029582685.1 Solanum piurae
AAATTGTATTTCAAAAAAGAAAAATTTAAAATTCAAATTTAAAAACAGTTTTCGTGGAAACTGATTCCTTTAAATCCAAAATAAAACAGTAATCTTTATTTCTAATTTTTTAATAATAATTTGTTATTGTGTATTTAAAATTTTGTGTAACTACGTAGAATTAATTGGGTCTAATTAATTAGAAAATAGAGTATTTTTATTGTTATTATTATTATTATTATTATATTGTTATTATTATTATTATATTATTATTATTATTATTAAATTGTATTTCAATTTTAAAATTGTATTTCAAAAAAGAAAAATTTAAAATTCAAATTTAAAAACAGTTTTCGTGGAAACTGATTCCTTTAAATCCAAAATAAAACAGTAATCTTTATTTCTAATTTTTTAATAATAATTTGTTATTGTGTATTTAAAATTTTGTGTAACTACGTAGAATTAATTGGGTCTAATTAATTAGTTAATTTTTTTATAATTATAAAATTTTGTATTGTTGACATGTATCATTCTAATTCTAATTATTGACATGTGTCTATATTTATTTATTTAATTATTAAATATTAATTATTTAAAATGCTAAAAAATTTGTGGTGTTGACATGTGTCATTTTTTCTTCTCCTTTTATATATAGATTCTTCTCCTTTTATATATAGATAGAAGATTTATATATATATATAGATTTGATAATTTTATTTATATTTCAAATATTCATTTCGTATTTTGGAGAAATTCATATTTATTGCATCTATAAAAGCTTCGTATTCCTCCTTTACATAGGTGACGTTGGATAAATGTAAAGAATAAAATTAAATAAAACATAAAAAATGTATATAGCTTGAATATCTGGTTGGGGAAAATTGCAAGATGGACAAATAAAATTTAGCACCTTTAGAATATCTTTCAAAAGATTGATTTTTTTTCTTAATTTATTGTATGATTTTAAGATGGGATATAATCTGTGCCATACCAATATAAATTATCCAATGAATTTATCCCTGCAAAAACATGAAAAACAAATCAATCAGATATTAAGTTTCATTGTGAAATCATCATAAATTATTTATCACTTATTCAAAGAACAAAGAAAAAGAGTAGCCATTATTTTAAGTAGTACGCAGAACTTTGAAGTACAAAATTCAAGTGACTATTAGTATAATCATTCTTTTTTTTTTATGGTATGCTTGGATTAATTTTCTATCACAACCTTCATAAGTCTCGTAAATATCCTGAAACTCATAGTACTTAAATCTAACTCAAGCGATTTCATTAATATATACCGCTTGTTTGATAGTACCATAAAATAAGTTTCTTCTCTTAATGTCGGATAAGAATACTCTTGGATTGCACTTCATTTTTTGCTATTTTTTCTCTTGTTCTCTCATCAGTTCTCCACAAATGTCAGACGGTGAGGATATATATATATTTAATGTTGAGATTGACAAAGTAAGTTGTAACCACCTTATTTTTAAAAAAAAATCAATTTTTGAATTTAAAAGTTTGATTAATTTTTGTTGTTTTATTGATAAATTTAAATAGTTAAAAGTCGGCAAATTAATTGACGTGGGGAGAGGAAAGTGGGCTACGTGTTGCAGTAACTGAAGTTAAAGTTAGTTTTTTATTAAGGCGGAATGACTGGGAGACTCTTGTACTTGGCTCCGTTTGTCACCTGAACCCTTCTACTCACGATATTACCAATTGAACACTTAAAGTTATTAAAACACAATATTTTAAACCCCTCTGATCATGTGTGTCTTCTAATCGCGCTGATGTGGATAACACCTCACTATCCACATCAGAAATATATTCCCACATTATTTTTTTAATTACAAATAATATTTTTTTAAAAGAAATCTCAAACTAATCTCCAAAATCCTTTCTTTCTTGATTTCTTTCCATTTTTCCCTCTTCCCATATTTTTCATCTATTTTGCTACTGATCATTCATTTTTTTCTTTCGTAGTGATTTTTTTACGTTGAAGAGGAATTAGAGATAAGCAAAGCTTTGTTTTGATTACAAATTTTGCTATTTTAATGGTGGTGAGAAATAAAGTGACTCAAATGAAGGATGCGAGAAAGAAGAGAAGCAGACCAAAAATGGGTCATTATAGAAAACTCTTCAAAAATGCTCTCAATAAAATTGCCTTACATTTAGAAATAATCTCAAACATGTCTTTCAAAAACTCATCTAAAATCCGCATCTATTTCACAATTTAGAACCTCTTTTTTCCCCTCTTTTACCCAAATCTAAATAAAAAAAAAATTCCGATCATTATAGAACTCTCAAATGATAGGTAGCATATGAGAAGAGGAAGAATTGTGGGTAAGAGTATTGGAAGAGATTGAAGAAGATGTGTGTGTGGTGATGGTGGAGGTTGGGTGAAATTATGAGGAGGAAGAAGAAGAAACGTATATCATATTGGGAAAGGTTTTTTTTTTTAATTGTTATATTTTTCTTTTAATTCTTTTTTAAAAAATAAATAAATAGTTGTCTTCACTTGCTTTTAAACGTGTGTAATCACTCTCTTGATCTGATTCAGCAAAAAAACACCACATAAGCTTAGTCAACGGTCAAAGAGGTTTAGAATAGTGTGTTTTAATAACTTTAAGTGTTCAGTTGGCAAAGTCGTGAGTAGAAGGATCTAGGTGACAAACGGATCCAAGTATAAGAGTATTTCAGGTCATTCCGCCTTTTATTAATAAGTTTATGATTTAAAAAAATCTGAAAACGGAATACACGTGTTTTGGAAAAAACTGAATCCACATGTTTTGCAATTTTATTTGACAATTATGTTGTATTATTTTTTAAAACCTAATAATGTAGTTTTTTTTAATTTTGGCTTAGTATTAGATATATATAAATATATATATTATTTTTTAACTAATTATTTAAAATATAATTCAGTTTATAACAATTCTCCATATTTGTCTTGTTGCACAACCCACCTATCTTAAATTTTCATTTGAAATCAATAAAAACAATTATTAATATTGATTTTTTAAAAATTAAAAATTGTGAATATTAAATGATAACTAATAACTATTTATTAATTAATCTAAATATGTATTACCATTTGGATGAATGGAAAATGTTTCCATTATGTACAGTTTTCCGATCTTTTTCTTTTCTTTTAATTTAAATTAATTTTAAGAATTAAAAATGTTGTTTTTTCTGGTTTAGACATGTGTCATTCTAATTATTGACATGTGTATATATTTATTTATTTAATTATTGATTATTAATTATTTAAAATTCTAAAAATTTGTGGTGTTGAAATGTGTCATTTTTTCTTCTCCTTTTATATATAGATTTATCTATTTTCCTTTTCTATTATTATTAGCAACAAAATAATCTTTTATTAAATCTGAAAATCATGTCACTCATTCTTATAAGTCATAAATTATTTATATAAGCTACTAAAAAGGGCTAATATAAAAATAATGATTAAAATTCATAAAATGACTAAGAGGATCGTTACATGGGGATTTTGAAATTCGAAGGAAATAATTACCTACGAAAGTTTTACCATCGAATTTTTTTTGGCAGGAAAATCCGTAGGAAACTAAGTTTCCTGCAAATTTTAGTATATAATCCCTAGGAAAATCCTCAAGTAATACACACTTTTCTTGTAGTGTATAATAACAAAATATATGTATATAATTGTAATGACTCGGTCGGTCATTTTCAAAAAGTTCCATGAATTTACCATTTTGCCCCTCACATGTTCGACCCCGGGTAATTTTTTTTTTGTGTTTGGAAAGGTTGGTTTTGAACTTTGAGTTAAAAGTTGAGAATATGGTAAGTTTGTGAGTTTTAAAGGCGAAGTTGTTAAGAAAGTGGTTTTGGAGTTTCGAGTGTCGGAATAGAATTCTGTCGATTCCATCAATCTATAAATGTGAAATCTAATATGTGAGAGTTGTCGGTTTCAGATTTCGAGTCTTTTTGAGAATTTGAGGTCCTAAGTTGTGAAATTATGGAAATTTAGCCTTTGAGTTGACTTTGGTCAACATTCGGGTTCGGATGCTCGGATTAGAATTTCGAGAGTTTCATTGAATTCGGGGAATGAGTTTAGGCCTAGGTGATGTCTTGATTGATTTTTGAGAGGTCCCGAGCTTGTTTTAGCCTTTTTAGGCGTGACTCGTGAGTTAGTTTCTTGTAGTTTTCACATATGTCAGGTCAAGAAGACACCAGATTCGTGTTTTGATGGTTCCATTGAGTCCGAAACGCCGAGTATAATTGATTTCCTTTTGTAGTTTGTGTGCACGAGATATCGAACAAATTCTGAGGGTCTTTTCGATGTCTTTTTGTTGGCTGTTATGGTTTCTGGTGCTGCAGTGTTCGCTTAAGCGGAACTTGGTTCGCTTTAGCGGTACTAGGTTCACAAAAGCGAGACTGGCCATTTGGGCGGGGTTCACTTAAGAGGTGTTCGGTTAAGCAAAACTTGGTTTGCAAAAGCAAAACCCTAGTTTTTGCGGGGTTCGCTTAAGCGAGGACTTGGTTCGCTTAAACGACATCTGAGAGGGTTTTGCTATCATTTCAGGGTTTAAGCCCCATTTCACCATTTTTGAGTTTTGGGAGTTTTGAGGTGGCGATTTGACCAGGTTCTCGAGTAAAACCTTTTTCATAACGATTCTTAACTCTAAATCTTTAATTACCCATTATTATTTATGAATTTATGTGTTCAAATCAAATTTTGAAGTGACAAATTTGGGGTTATCTTCAAGAACCCAAGGATTTAATAAAATGATGATTATGAAGTGGTTTTGATCCCTTTTTCAAAATGGGTTTCTTTAATGAATTTTTAAAAGTTTTCAAGTATTCAATTTCGAATTCAAACCTTAATTTTAGAATTGAGTTTTGTGTTGATTGACCCACCTTTCAAGAGGATTGATGTGGGTATTATTATTTCCGAATATTTATTGTGAATGCTTGCTTGTGCATAGATTATGTGGCCTTGGAAGTGATTCGAAAGGGGAAGACTCAACTATTGGAGTGATTGTTGATTGATTTAAGGCAAGTGACTTCTTAAATGTTGTATTCTAGTTGAATTTGTATGCTTCTTTTGTTGCTTGTGTGTTGGGAGTAATGGAAATGAGGTGAAGGGTTAACTTGTCCACTTGTTATATCTAAATGAATAGTAAGGGGTTGAAATGAAAAATGTTATGTGTTGAACATGATGATGTGAATTGCCTTATTGTAACCCTTGTTGATTGATTGATGAAATGTTGGAAAGCACGAGTGTGGACTTGAATTGTGTAAATTGTTGTCTGCTCTATGTGGTATGATATTGCTTGTGTGCATTGATCGTTGAACACCGTGATGAGACATATGATGATTATGAGGCCGATGTCTTTGCCGGCAAGTGTTATTAGGCCGAGGTCTTTGCCGGCGAGAGTGCGATTTGGCCGAGGTCACTATCGACGAGTGTTAATATGCCGAGGTCATTTTCGACAATGGTTATAAAGCCGACGGAAAATTATTCCTACAAGAGATTGATTATTGTGACTTGATGCTTTTAATGCTTATGCGTGTCTTGCTTGATATTTGAGATTGATGCACTTGTTGAGTGTGACTGAACTACTTGACTTTGAGGTTGACTGAACTACTTGACTTTGAGGTTGACTTATTTGATTCCTTTAATTATTGAATTGTGGTTATTGAACTGAGAATATTGGGTTTGTGAGCCGTGTATTGTAGAAAAGCTAGGTTGGGCTGATTTATGTGCAGGATGTAGTTTGAGGAGGTTCGATTGCAGAATCAAGGGTATTCGTTTTCTAGCTAGTTGTTTTGTTTAGTAGATTGTTTGCTGGGTAACGTGTTGTTGGTACTCACCCATTGCTTCTACACTTGTGTAGGTTCCGAGTTCAGACCCGCGTGATCTCTTTCTCTTTCTTCAATCTCGAGGTTTGTCAAGGGCTTGAGTAGGTATGCTTATCATTTGGCGGACTCTCTTTTTCCTTTTCTTACACTTTGTTCTATTTGAGAAACAAAGACTGAGACTTGTATTTATTTCTTAATTCCGCACTTATGTATTTAGTAGCTTGTACATGTGACAACCAAATTTTGGGGGTTTTAATAGAAGAATAAGTTTTCCGCTTTATCTTGTTCTTAATTTTACTATTTTCCGTATTTCTTTCATTTTCGGTTGGGTTGAGGCTGACTCTTGGTGGGAATAGACAAGTGTCATCACGTTTATTTTTGAATCGTGGCAATAATTTGTCAATTCAGTTATTTATTTGATTTTTTTTTTAACAAAACCATAACCAAATCAAATAAGGTATAATCTTATTTTTATAGGCCAATTCACATAGTTTATTGATATATACTCTATCTATATTTCTGATTAATTACCAAAATAATATTTATATTGTTTTAACTGAATATTGAATTAGTTTCTTCTTTTATATTATTTACACAATCAACCTAGGAAAATAATATCCTTCTGTGCTACCTACTTCTATTGAAGTTGGTGAAATAAAATCAATGTAACCTATTTGTGAAATTTCCTTTACTTTAAAACCCAAAATATCAGCAAAACTATAGGACCAAATCCACGCCCCATTAAATTGGGCAAACTACATAAGTCCCACTAGTTTAAGTCCTAATTACTAACATTTCCGATAGTTTCAAATATTACTTTCTCTATCATATTTCATACTTAGGATACATGAGTTTCAATCCGCGAGATACATGTATCTACCGAATGGACAATTAATTCCAGAAATTTAAATTAATCAAATCACTTAATATAAGACGGAAATCAAGGAGTGTATCTATGTTTAATTAATTTCATTTATTATGATTTGAAATAATAAATTCATTAATATTATTAATAAAAGACAAAAACATGTATATCATGATCATATAATTTGATTAATTTCATTTTATTACTCTTAAAATAATAAATTTATTAATTTGATGTATCTATTATATATATATATATATATATGATGTATACAACAAACCAAACACTTAGATACATGAGTATCATACAAGTACATTCATATGTATCATAGAAGTATCTAGTATTAATTTCGTGTATTTATTATATGTGTCTAGTATTAACTTCATGTATCTATTTATATGATCTAAAATTAATTTCATGTATCTATTTATATGGTCTAATTTTAATTTCATGTATCTTTTATATGTATCTAGTATTATTTTGATGTATCAAGTGTCAGTTTCATACATTATATTCAAAACATGTATCTCTGATACATAGTATGCAATACACATAATTATGTGTTCTAAATATGGAATGTAACTGAAACACACGAATTTGGGAAAAAATCACGACGGTAGATCAATATCTTTCTTATCATTAATCCAAGAACAAAAGTAAAAAAAATTCAAAATTCTTCATTTTTTTAGCATTTGGAATTTTTTCTCATAGATACATTGTCACGACCCAGACCGTCGTGAGTGACACCCACACTAACCCTCCAGTGGGAGAACCATTACTACAACCCAAACTAATAAACTCAACCAAAAACTAAGATATTTAAAGATAAGAAAGCAGGTTTAAATGATAAGGAAAGAAATAGGGAGTTCCCATAAACTCCAAACAAAAGTTTAATCAAAACAAATGCGGAAGTAATACCTAGAACCTGAAAGTCAATGTACCAAAACATCTAAAGTTCAACAAGTCTAAGAATATGGGTACAACCCAATTAAACATAAAAAATCCTAATGCACTAGTCTAAGTCCGAAATCAGGACATAAACGAAAGAGAACTCATTCAGCCCGGAAGAACTGGCTCACCCTTGAATTCGATGACGATCACTGATATTCTAAGCGAGATCTGTCAATAGCCGCCGGAAGATGCCATGTACTCAACAAGGAAAGAGCAAGTGTAGTATCAGTACACAACCACAATATACTGGTAGGATCACGCGGCTATCCCACTAAGTGAAACATACATAAGCCATTACAACATAGTAATAACATGCATACATCGAACATATACAATATCAATATCATTTACGAATAACGTACAATTCACAATTCTTAAGATATACAGTTATGTCAAGTCATTGGTCCTTTCACGGAACCCACACCCAAATTGTTAGTGTACCGGTACGTGGTACCATTCCAAGTTAGCGTGTTGGATCGTGACACCCGTTCCAATATTTATGCCTGTACGTGGCAACCGATCACAGTTAGTGTATCGGAACGCAACACCCGATCCATTCAACAAGCCACAATCTCAATCACAAGCATATTCTCGTAATCATACAGTCAAGTCATGATTCATGGCATGCAATTATCCATTTATCATAATTTATGATTAGTGAAATCAACCATGCAACATTCGCATGCACATATGCATTATAATGAAGCAAGAACAAACATATATCACACAACATGAAATCACAATCATCACCAACCTCGAACAAAGCTTGAAATCCCCTAAGAAATTTGATTCTTCTCTTTACGGATTCTTTCCTCTTGTTCTTGGTATTTAGCCTTAAGAATGGTGAAAAATGGTCAAGAACTCGCCTGGGTCGTCTCCTAGCTCTCAAAGTCGAAAGGTGCAAAATAAAATATTTTTGGGGTTTATTTTTTACTTAAATCGTGACTGTCTCGCTATGGCGGCCCCAGCCCGCCACAGCTGCCCCACCCTGGGGAAATAATCCCGCCACAGTGGCTTGAACAGAAACAGTGAGTCGAATTAAGAGTTCCAAACCCCCATTTCACAACACACCTTCATCCCATGACACTCAGAACATATCCGTTCACAATAAGATCAGTTTCGAGAGTTCTACTCGTCCAAATTCAATTCCATAAAGTTGTACGGGTTCCTTAACATTTTAGCTATCTACTCATGTGATCAAAATCATAATTAGATTACCTAATTGTTACCATATTTCCGTAGACCTTATTGACTCCGATTTCATCCAAATCTGGACTAGGTTGGGAAATTCCAAGTTACTACGAAAATATTTTCCAGCCCAAAAATTTTCCCTGTTGTCTTTTCTATAACGACAGAAACAAGTCGTTACAATAGATACTAATTTACCCATCACTCGTCCTCGAGTGGCAAACTAGGAGAAAACAAGCTAAAGTTAGAGTAGAGTAGTACCTGAATCGATGAACAACTGGGGATACTTATCTCGCATGTCATTCTCGGTTTCCCAAGTAGCTTCCTCAACTGGATGATGCTTCCATTGAACTTTCACGGACTTAATCTCTTTGGTCCTCAGCTTCCGGACATCACGATCAAGAATTGCAATCGACTCCTCCTCATACTGAAGGTCTTTGTCTAATACAACTGAGTCCCATTTTATGATGTAATCCATGTCACCATGATATCTCTTCAACATGGATGTATGAAATACTGGATGAAATCTCGATAGGTTAGGAGGTAAAGTCAATCTATAAGCCACTGGCCCTACATATTCAAGAACCTCAAAGGGACCAATGTATCGCGAACTTAGATTGACTTTCTTGCCAAATCTCATCACCCATTTCATGGGTGATACCTTAAGAAGAACATTCTCTCCAGTTAGGAATGCCATGTCTCTTACCTTATATTCTGCATACTTCTTCTGTCTACTCTGGGCTGCTAAAAGTTTCGCTTGAATACTCCTCACTTTATCTTGAACATACTTCACTAAATCAACCCCCAAAGGTTTCATATCTCCAGCCTCGAACCATCCTATAGGTGATCTACATCCCCTCCCATAAAGTGCCTCAAATGGTGCCATATCAATGCTGGAGTGATAACTATTACTATAGGAGAACTCACACAACAGTAGGAACTTATCCCATTGTCCTCCAAAATCAATCACACATTCCCTCAACATGTCTTCTAATACTTGAATAGTCCTCTCTGACTGCCCGTTCATCTTTGGATGGAAAGTTATACTAAAAGTGAGCTGTGTGCCCAATTCATCATGTAACTTCCTCCAAAACTTGAATGTGAATTGCATACCACGGTCTGAGATAATAGAAAGGGGCACCCCATGCAACCTCACTATCTCTTTCACATAAACCTTAGCCAATTGTTCAACATTATAATCTATTCTGACCGAAATAAAATAGGCTGACTTAGTCAATCTATCAACCACTACCCAAATAGAATCAAACTTCCCCAAAGTCTTGGAAAGACCAACCACAAAATCCATTGCTATCCTTTCCCACTTCCATTCCAGAATTGGCGTTCTCTGAAGCAAACCTGCAGGCCTTTGATGTTTATACTTTGCTTGTCGGTAATTTTGACACTTAGCCACAAACTCCGCTATGTCTTTCTTCATGCTAGGCCACCAATAAATTTATTTCAAATCTCGATACATCTTGGTCACACCCGGATGAATGGAATATCGCAAACCATGGGATTCTGTAATAAATTCTGGATCAAGTCATCAACTCGAGGGACACATATCATTCTTTTAAAATTGAGCACACCTTCCGCATCAAGAGTGGTGTCTTGTGCCTTACCAATCACAGTCTTCTTTCTAAGCTCATTCAAATTTTCATCCTCAAACTGTTTGGCCTTGATCTCCTCAATGAACGTGGCCCTAAAATCAATGCTAGCTAACAAACCACTTCTTTCTGAGATGCCCAACTGTATGAATCTAGACTCCAAAGCCTGGATTTCCTTAGTCAAAGGTCGCTTAGTTACACTCAAGCAAGCTAAACTATCCATACTCACCGCTTTTCGACTCAAAGCGTCTTCCACTACATTAGCCTTACCCGGATGGTATTAAATGGTGACATCATAATCCTTAAGTAACTCCATCCACCTTCTCTGTCTCAAATTCAAATCCTTTTGAGTGAATACATGTTGTAGACTGCGATGATCAGTAAATACCTCACACTTGACACCATAAAGATAATGCCGCCAGATCTTAAGAGCAAACACTACCGCTGCGAACTCCAAATCATGTATTGGATAATTCCTCTCATGTACCTTCAACTGCCGCGTTGCATAAGCTATGACATTCTTATCCTGCATCAACACAACATCCAGACCCGAATGTCAAGTGTAACACCCCGTATCCGAAACGAACAAAAAATGTAGATTTTGAGAAGTTGCATGTGCAACCCACAGTTACCATCCACGGACCGTGCTGGTGGTCCGTGGTTCACCACTGCAGCCCCTCCTAAATCCCAGCTCAAAAAATCAGCTAAGTCTCGACCCACGGACAGACTCACGGTCCGTAGGTCAGACCACGATCCGTGGATCAAGACTCCCTTACCCAACCTCTGACATGAACTACAGTCGATCAGCATGGACCGTCGTTCGATCCACGGTATGTAGGTCTGACCGTAGATGAGGGTCAGTAGCCAGTTAGATGAAAGTTGTTGATTGGGTCAAATTCAAATGGTCATAAATCTAAGAAAAAAAAGGAATTAGGTGTCCCATGACCTATGATATGATAAATAATTGAATCCTCTTTCCAATGCCACCGAGTTTGCTAAAATCCAACCTCCGAGTAAAAAGTTATGCTTGTTTTAGTGAAGCCTTGTCGAGCAGACTAGACCTACGACCTCAATCTACGGCCCGTAGGTCCCGTCCGTCGATCACTCCGACAGCAGTTAAGTCAGGGGTCTTTTGGTATTTTCCTATTTCGTTTAACCCCTAAGATACGTCGTTTAGACCCTAAATCATTAGGTTTTAGTTAGTTTAAGCCTAGAAACACTAGAACATACCTAAGTCAAGTCATTAATCAAAACATAGAAAATTAGAAGCAAGAGAGGAGAAAAAGGTCAAGAACCCTAGTTCAAGAACGCAACATGTTTTCTTCAGTTTCAGCCCAGAAATCAAAGGATTTCTCCGTGAAATTCGTCACCAGGTATGTGAGATTTCACTAGTGGGTTCCTTTTGCCCATTAGGTCCCTAGAATTCAGTCAGATTCTTGATTCCATGATTATGAACAGACCTAGGGTTTCTAGAATTTCAACAGATCGTCATGAATTAGTTATTTAAATGTTCCAAATCAGATTATCATGTTATTGCTCAGTTTATTGCATGAATTCCAGATCCCTAGCTATGTATTTCTTTAGTTCTTCAATTACACATGCTAGGTCTAATATTTCAGTATTCAGTTATACATGCCTCAGTTTATGAATGCATCATTATCAGATTAATTGTTGCATTCTCAGTTTTGCATGTCCAGTTTTGAGCTATCTAGTATTACAGAAATTCAGTCATAATGTGTTAAGCACTTAAATCTATTGGGAGTAGCATAATACCGAGTTGGACTAGGGTTAAGTGTACCCATATAGTCCCAGAACTACGAGCCACGTAGGTGTAAGTCCCCTCCGTGGGCATCATTTAGTGATCACGCCAACATGCCTCTATATCTTTGGCAGGGTATATTGGGTCCTCTCAATGGGGCATATACATCGGACTTCATATTTAGCTCATGTGGTTTTATTGTCGGTTATTAGTAGCTCCCACAGTTCAGTCAGACTCTATTGCATTGACCACATTTACAGTTTATTCAATATTCAGTCAGCATGCTTTAAATTGGTCGTTGCATTTAGTTAGCTTAGATTCAGTATCTCATCTTATGCATATTATTTCATTGCTTTATTGCTTTCTTCAGTTATATGTTATTTCAGTTTTACTCTATCCTGCATGCTCAGTACCTTCCAAGTACTGACGCATACGTGCGCTACATCTTCTCGTGATGTAGGTTCAGGTTCTCAGCATTCAGATCACGCTTAGATCGGTTCCCGATCTCCAGTTCA
>JAJOOO010006213.1:0-15174 GCA_029582685.1 Solanum piurae
CTACTTTAATATCAAAATTCATATATGGTGTATTTATCAGATAGAGGTTAACAAATAGAGCTTTCAAAGCCCTTAATATATGTATTTTTTTCAAACATTGGAAACACCTAAAGTAATTGCTCATGCTAGGTGAGGAGTTTAATTAGTTATTACAGGAACAACAAAAAATGAAAAAGGTTCTAGATCTACACATTTTATGCTGTGATTGGTTCTAAATTGCTTGGATTTGCTAGAGCAAGTAATTATTTGGAGCAGCTGAAAAGAAAAAAAGAAAAAAAAGCATGCCTGTTACATTATGTTTTTTTCCGTCTAGATTAGCTTATAGTTGATTTTGGATGATATGTCAACAAAAAGGATGTAACTTTAGTTTTACAAGCGTCTTGTTTGACAGATTATATGATATCTGTGAACCCTAACGTACATATGTTGGTATCAGGTGGATTTGGGTACTGATGCAAGGCATTGTTTCTGTAAGGAGAGCGAGTTGCTGGCTTTGGTTGAATGAAGTGTCTCACATTTGCATTTATGTTAGGACGCTAAGTTTTGTCAGGCTCTTAGTGAAAAGACTCTGGGATGTGTTGTACAATCTCATCTTTTGTAGAACAAAAATGTTGAGATTTATATTATGTGGATGATTTTCTTGATTTACAGGCAGAAATATTGAGATTTAAGTTAAATTGTCAATCACACTATCTATGACACTTTTTTTTTTAATTTATTAATTTGTGCCTATGCTATTGATTGAACTTATGATTTGTTGCTGTTGGTACTTCATATCACCAAACTGAAGCATGTCTAAGGAATCTTGAATGAAAAGTAGTATAATACCATTGACAAATAGGAACATTTGATTTTCCAAAACATTTCTAACAAAAGGATACTGTAACTTTGTATCTTCAGGTTCTCTAAAGAACAGGGAATTATAACACGAGAAATAAAAAAGTAAGGAGAATAGTATTGGAGGAACAAAATTGCCTGTGAAACAGGTGCTAGGGTCATTAGCCAAGAAAATAACATATCGTATTTAGTGAGAAGAACACTAACTACAACGCATTCAATACAAAAGTAAACAGTTCTAAAACTCAAATAGGCGTAGCTCAATCATTCCCTCTTTCCTTTTAGGAGAATACCATGCTACCACTTTCCCAGACTGTAGAAGCTTTAAAGAATAATTTAAACTGCATACAAAATCTTCCAATTGTACGCCAGTAGGTGAATTCAGTGAAAACTTTGAATCGACTCTGAACACAATTGGTCCAGCAACCTGCATTTGAAAGGCAAACATAAATTTATAAATCATTGTCAAATACATCAATTACCTAAAAAAAAAAAAAAGGGGGAACAAAAGTTTTGCCATTCAAAGTTTGCATGGTGAAGGATTCAGCTTTGGATATGCAACCTGCTCAAGTGTTAAGTTTGTAAGTCATAAAGCACCATAAGAAGTAGTGGGTCAGTGGGTGAACAGCACTGATTTAAGTCCCCTATGAAACAAATCTAGTTAGTACAATGAGGGTGTGTTTGGTATGAAGGATAATGTTTTCTTGCAAAATAAGTGGGTTTCTCTTATTTTCAGTTCTTGGTAAAGTAAGCAAGAAGATGCTTCTAAGAACATTTATATCTAATCTAGCAAAACACTATGGGACGAGGTGGGTGAGGAGTGGGGTAGTCCAGGTGTGAGGGCTGGGGAAGGAGGGGGACAATGAGTTTGGAATGCCACTAATAGAACTTGTTTTATCTACTCGCACTAAAGAAGTCATTTCAGAAACAACCTTTCTGCCTCAATGAGGTAGGGTACACTCTACCCTTCTCAAATCCCACCTGTAGCATTACCCTGGGTATATCGTTGTTTCTCTAGAGAAGTCATTTCCTGAGTTTTAAGGAGCTTGTTTTCTTGGAGAAAATGTTTTTCAAAACATCTCGGACCAACAAAACATGAACAAATCGGAAAAAATATACCAAACAAACCCTCAGTCCCACTTGTTTTTCCCCAAAATGTATTTACTTGTTACAGAAACTAAGGAGCTTATACGATATCTAATAACTATGCTGATACATTCAAGTTACCTCTGTAGAAAATGTGACGGAAGAAATATTTGGAAGTTACCTGCTGCTGAAGTATCAATTCGAGTCTGGGTGAAGAGACCACGTCTCTTGCATTATTAGATGATGCTTTTCTGAAGACTTTTGAAACCTGTTTGGCTAACGCTAAAGCAGATGAGACATCTAGACGAGCATCTACCCTTGTGAGGTCTCCAAAGGACTCTTTGAATTTACCATGTTGAAAAGTATAGCAAAGTGAACCAAATAGATCAACACCAAAGGGACTTCTATGCCTCGAAGCAGAGGAACTGCTGCTACCACTGCTACCACTGTTGAGCCAGGCCTCAAGAGTTCCCCCTAAGATACAAGTTGAAGTACATGATTAGACAAGAGAATAGGCAAGTAAAGCTACTGTTAGTGCTGTGACTTTAACGTAGCGTCACATATGCATAAAATTGTCACACCACCAATTCCATAAGAACCAATACAAGGGAATAGGCAAGTAAAGCTAATTTGTGAGTGCTGCGACTTTGGGGTAGCACCATTGGATAGCATCATATATGCATGAAATTGTCACATCACCAATTTCATAAGAACCAATCGCGCTATAAAATTCCAACGAGTTCAGTTCCCCAAAGATTATAAAGTTGGCAGCTATTAACGGAAAATACTGTTCGCTTCTTCAATATTCCAGGAACATGCTGAAGAATTAACCATACACATTTAGTCATTTAAATTTATCAAAGTAAAGAAAATAATACTTTTGAAGGGTGTGTAACAATTACTTCTTAAAGTATTCCACATTGATTACAAAATACCTCCACATAAATAATTGAAATCCCAAGATTCTAGCAGAAACACCACAACAAAGTCCATATTGAGGAAAGAATAAGCTCAAACAGTTTATATTTATGAATAAACTAGGTATTTATCTTAGTGCTGGAGAACTGATTCTGATGATTCACATTCAGTTAGAAGTTAAGATCCAGATCCTGTATTCATACAAGATTGGTGTAGTTTAGCAAACCATGTCATAAAAGAATCTGGAAGCTACCAAGTTATATTCATTTAAGTACACTATAATTTTCTGTAAGCCAGTGAAGTTACCAATAATTCCAGATACTGCTGCATGAGGCTCTCTAAGACGAATATCATAAGAAGGGCGATAAATCCGTCCCTTATCTGTTTCAATAATGATGTCCTCTTTTTTTTCCTTGATTCTCCAGAAACCTTTGCTCTTCTCATAAGAAACGGCTGCTTTTCCACATATTCCTTGCATCAG
Source organism: Solanum piurae (assembly GCA_029582685.1). NCBI lineage: Eukaryota > Viridiplantae > Streptophyta > Magnoliopsida > Solanales > Solanaceae > Solanum > Solanum piurae. Next base: position 3,323 of record JAJOOO010006213.1, read on the forward strand.
ACTGAGTGGTGGCTCATCAGTAATGTTATCAACAGCCCGAGGATGGCCACCATTCTTATGTAAACCAAAACGGTATCGCAATCCATCCTCGGAAACCAGCGATGAACAGTCCAACGATACTGACTCTGGGACCTCCCAATATCTACCTTTATGGTCTAAGAATAGCTCAGGCCATGCTGCTTCCAAAGTAACGTCGTGCTCAGGAAGCTGCAATGAATTTAGAAGAATAGTGAATCAAACTTCACAATGGTAAATGCTCATAAGCTGGGAACATAGTTTAAACCACAGAGGAGCCGCTATGACAAACGCATGTATGTTATAGTGTTCCATATTTAATTTCTTTAATAAGTCAGGAATCCCCAAAATTTACTAAGCAACATTCTTCATCTTTTCCAAAGTGAGCTAGGAGAAATAAAACGGGGACCTTTTATTTCATTAAATAAGTAGCAAGCAGATGCAGAATTACTGAAAAAGCAGGGCTCACAGAGAGCATAAGCAAAAGGTGTTAGCTTCAATGTACTAGAGAGCTAACAAAGTCAAGAAATTGTTCAGTGCTAAATACAGGGGTTAAATTATAATCCAACTAAACAGCATAAGTAAACATCTAGCTTTAAGAGAGTGGTTTAGAGTTGAGATTCCATCTTATCGTCCTCCAGCTGAAGCAATTTCAGATTTATTTCTCTACTGAAGTATTCCAATATCAACAAAGTGGCAACAGACTCCAAAATTTCATTTAAACAAAAGTGAGAAAACTAAGCAAAATATCCTTTAGGTTAGTTATACAAGGAAAAACCATGTTTGTTATTTGCTGAAATGCACCACCAAAGTATACCTGTGGATATATATAGACTTACCGTTACTTTTCTAAAAATAAAAATAAAATGCACCATCAAAGTAAATAAGAAGTAAAGTAGGTCCAAAACTCAAAGAATGCAACAAAGCCTAAGAGTGCAAAGGGACGATAATGCATGTCCTATAGGGGGCACAAATCTAAGGAAGAAAATCTGTATCAACAAAATAGACACCCAACATATATTATATACCTACTCTGGATCCGCAAACAGGCTTAAAGGATCAAATAAAAGACCAAAATTGGCAAAGCCTTCAGTTTGCATCATTAACGAAATCTAAAATCACCAAATATAATGTCTACGCTGAAAATCCATCAAGCTTGCCCAAAAAACTGAATATTTGGCAAATGGCATGAGTTTAAAACTTTGGCACTTTGTATCCTAAGATATTGCACACATCATAATAAGTTTTTGAAGTGTGGTATTATGAAATTATGAGTTAATAGGATGAAGACGGTGGATGCAGCACCGCCATCCCAACTTTAGTAGTAGAAGCACATTTAATGAGCAAAATGCATCTTTAAAATTAAAGCACATCTTGCCATATGTTGCATCAATAGTAATATGAGAAAATAAAGGTTAAATTTCTTTAAATCTTCTCTGGAAAATTTGAACACCTTAAACATATACTACAATCTTAAGCCTATAATTACTATCTTACTAAGAATATATAAGACTACTCCTAATCAAAGTGAAGATAGCACTAAAAAGCTAATTAACTTAGAGAAAATGAAAGATAATAAATAAAGCATCTAAAGAAACAATTATAACATTCCAATAGCAGTGCACCAACTGTTAAAGGACTTCAGATCCTTGCCTTATGAAAGAGCATGGCCCTCACGCGGCGTCCTTTCTTCTCGCCATGCTTTTCCGTGCTCAATAACAGAGAAGAAGAGGGTGTCAGAGATAGCTGTGAGCACAGACCAAAGGCATAAAGTGACTTCTCCAAGAAATGCTTGCCAATGTCTTTTAGTATCGGCAGCTCCCATTCATCCACACTGGACAACTCAGCTTTGATGTCAGATACCAGTTTCTTTGGTCGAAACTGACCTGTGAATCCAAGCCACCTATGAAAATGAATTCATAAACAAACAATTCATCTATCTTGTATATAAATAGGGGGCTTCTGGGAGTATCAACACCAATTTGAAATATAAATGGAGAAGGCACCAAATTGGGTAGAGCAGGTTGGAGAATGAGCAAAATAGTCATTAATGGCACTTTGACCAGTATGGTTATCCAAGCACTGGTAAGCAATCAGCTTTCAGCTATAAAAGAAATGAAGATCATAACAATATATTCTAAACATAGTCGAAAGCATGAAAGGTTTGAAGCAAAGCATCTGATGGATAAAGAACTTTGCCAAAAAGCATTTTATTTCTCTGCTGTTTCCAAAATGTGCACATCATCTTACTTGGTTTGAAAATAAGCTGAAAATCTTTCTACTTCAGAAATAAAGTCTTTTGCCTCCCCACACCAAGCACATTGCATCATGCATTCATTTTTCCACCCAAAGTCTTTTGATAAAAAGTCATCCATTCAAAGTATATGAACTTTGTGACCAATCAAAAAAAGACATAAGAACTTTGTGTATTTTTAAACAACAGGGGTACTTTTTTCAGTCAATATAATTTTGTTTAGTATTTTAGACAGTTTGGTGTTCCTGAAGAAATATGTGCAGTTGCAAAATTATACTATACAAAAGATTGAGTAGTTCAAGTCAGCAATGTTTTGCCACCTACACAAATAGTATTCAACAACTATTTTGTGCATGTTCAATTCAACTTTTACTTATACATGAAACATTTATAGTAGTAAACATGATCTTTTACACATTATAACCTGAATAATTCATAGTTATTGTAGACAACATTTTGAATCTAATGATATTCACTACAACATCTTGAGACATTGTAGGGTGATTTATAATTATAGTGTACCAATCAATAACTAATATATATATATATATAGGACAATCTTATAAGCTTTCAGGTGCTACTTCTAGACTGAAGAAAAAATGACAAGGGATGTATATTTTAGTTATAGACTTTAACAAAGAAATAGAGGATATAGAGATTTCTATCTCCAGTATAGTACAAGGTCACCTTACCAAGTTAAGTTAGTTAATACACTGGAAAATTTGCTCACGGTGTGATAATTCCAATTCTACAAACTTGTATTGTCACTTACCAGTAAGGTCAAGAACCAATATTATGCTATTAGAAAGAGATCACATTCTTTTCCTATCTTCAGAGTAATTTGGAAAACAAAAGTAATCTTATCCATATATTCTTAGCTTTTTTATTTTTTTACTTTTGATAAGAATATTTTACATCCTGCTATGTCACTATAAAATGTTCTTCTTGAACCTACAAAGTAAGGGATAAGGTCTATGTACGCTCTACCAACCTCAGACCCCAACTATGGGATTACATAAGGTATGTTGTCATTATAAAACACTTTTTTCCTTAAAAAGCAGGGATACCAAAAAACTCCCAATTCCCTCACAGGTCCTCAGTAGATGAACAACAATAGCAATCAACAAGCTCAATTCAGGTTCATATCATTCCAAGATCAAAATAATTTGTCTCTGCAATTAGAGGTTTTCTAAATATCACATTTATCCCCTACACCAGATTTAACATTGCCGAAAACGTTAATAAGCGAAAAGGATTCCAACTGCACAAAAAAAACAATATGATGGCAGTCTATTGGTATAGAACAACTCTCTACACATGAAAATGTGTTAAAAATTTGAGTAGTAAGTTACCAGTTAGAAGTAGCAGCTTTAAACAAAAGGGACTGAAGAGCAAAAGAGCCCAATTCCTTCCGGGAAGTTGGAGAATAAGAGGGAATGATTCCGAGAGGAAATCCATTTCCGAGAAGAGAAAGTTGTTGGATTCTGAGAGCTTTACTGGCTGTGCTTCTATCAAGTGGTATGGGCTCCCCTGGAATGGACCTAGCCGTCCCGTCTAGGGCTCTCGGCGTAGAAATGTTGAGGTCCCAAAATGCTGCATCCATTGCCGTCCTCATGTTCGCCATTTTTCTCTCCCGCCGGCCGGCCGGAGAAAACGAAGTTGGAGAGCGTGAAGGGAAGGGAATATGTGGATACCTTCCTTATCTGTGACTGTGACTCTGTTTTGTAAAGAGAGGGGTTTTGAATTTTGGGGTTTAGCTGTTTATGGATTTTACTTCAAAAATGAAATTAAATCGATTAAATAATTGATTATATATTTTTAAATATTGATAATATTTTGTTTGATTTTAATTTATGTAAATTTTATTCATGAAAGCAAAAACATTCAAAATTGCACGTCATATCTATCGCCATTACACCGCAATATTATACTATGTGATTTATTATTAATAATATTTATATAATTTTAAAGCATTATATATTGATATGAGGTACACACCCATAGAGCTTACCCTAAAATTAGGGAAAATCGGACAATATATATATATATTTAAAAAAAATTGAAATATATAAATGGATTTTCAATAACGTGCTTTATACATGTAAGCATTTTATTAATTGAGTAAGTATTGTTTTCTTTTTTTATTTCTTTATTACTAGGAAAAAACTTTTTTTCACTTTCTCTTTATTAGAGTGGTTACCATTCGAGCAACTCCTGTTTATTTAAATGGCCGCATCATGCAAATTTTTTGGCTCCAAAAGTTACACTCCATCTTCAAATTTGTTCGGAGTATTTATAAGATTTGTTAGTTAATATAATTTTATATGAACTATGAAATCTTTTTATTATTATTATTAATCAATTGTAATGAAGAGGAAGTGATCTATTTTTTGTAATCGATTTTTGATTAATCATTGAACTATCTGATTTTCTAATCAATCAAAAATTTATCAAAAAACTTTTAGATTACCAAAAAAATTCTTCGAAATCTTTTTCATTTCCATTTAACCCTAACATTGAATACACAAATTTATACGAGTCACCAAGTGTGTTACTAAAAATTTGATTGTAGTTCAAGGGGGCTTTTATGCATTTCCCCCAAATATTATGTATCGCATGATATACATTTTTAACCACAAGATTGATAAGCTAGACAAAATTTGCCAGGTTTTAAATGCGTGGCCATAGATGATAGAACTGACAAAAGTGTGGCTATTATGTGAAGTATGTCATGTACAGTAATAAGGCAAAATAATGCAAATTAGCAAACATATAATAGTTAATTAGTTAACATAGTTATAATTTAGCTAAAATTACAATTCACCGCTAACATTTAGAGTTATTTGTGTGGGCTGCAGTTCCAGTTTGTGTAATTTGTTATGTTTGTATAATTCGTCACTAACAATTCTTCGTTTGTTCTGTATTTGTATTTGTATATGACAGTGATTTCCTTTGATTTTTCAGTTTTATCATCAGATACATTCAATCTTTTTGTGTAACTTTTCAAAGTTTGTATAAATGTGTATAACTTTTGTATAATTGTTTAAAGTTTAGATATTTGTGTTTGTATAAATTCGTTATTTCGAGTTAAATCATATTTGTATCATATACAAACGAAAATAACTCAATTATATAAATACACGAGAATTATACAAACGAGTAAGCTATAGCTCGTAAATATGCAAATTATAACTAAGGAGCCTAATTAAATTTATTAGAATGACTATTTATGAAACCCCTAGTAATAACGATGAGGACTTAGGGCTGTTCACGGGTCATTTTGGATGGTTATAATTAAAACAAGAATTAAGATAAATGGATAAAAAGCAAAACAAAGTAAAAGAATTAAATAAAAATAATAATTTTAAAAAGCTAAAATCTTTCAATTAATTGAACCACATATATATATACTATAAAATGAACGCTCAAGATATATAAATGTTTCTTCTTGCAAAACAATCTATCAAATAACACCCAGCAATAGTCTTACTTAAATGTTAACTCAGTCAAGAGCTCACTATTCATATCATCTAACATGATCCAAAGTTTAAAGGAGCTATATTCTCCACTATTTATATATAGCCTAAGCTAATTGTTACAAAAATACACTTAATGAAATACAAGTCTTTTAAGACAAGAAGCTTACATTTTAGAAATAAACATAGATAGCCTCTTTCTTCTTTAATTTCTCCAAGTAATCTTTTAATTGGAGCCTTCTACTTTCAGTTTAATTAACACATTCTTGGGCTTCAACTCTTCATTTTAATGCATCCTCCAAACTGTAGCGACTCAACGAAAACTTCTTAAATTAACTTCACGTATAAAATTCGACTTGCATCATAAGATAATAACGGTCACACTTTAAAAGTATAGCTAGCTAGGACATATAAAGTCTTATCACAATTCACATGGCCTAGTTATTATACAAGCATGACTCTTGATTAATGAAAAGGCCACATTTTTGTAAAAATTGTATATACATACAGTATAATCTTTGCCTTATGAACAACGCCCCCCCCCCCCCAAGGCAAATATCTTACCCTATTTTTGTATATTGACAGGCAAATTATACAAACAAAAATATTAGTAGTAACGAATCTATATCTATGAAGAATAATTAGGCAAATTGTAGCTAAGGAGGCTTATTAAGTTTAATGTCTTTGCTATTTATGAAATTTTCTTTTTTCGAAAAGGTTAATCTCAAGTATAATAATAAGTGTTGATCGAGTTGTTGGGTATTTACTCTGATTTTCTTACCATAAATAGTTTTTTTTTTCTTAAAAGAAAAACATAAAGTCTTCATATTAATGGCTAGTCATTTTTTTGTGGGAAAAAGTTGAGGACTCTATAAATAGAGGCTCGTTCCTTCTAACTTAGTAGCATTCACAATGTAGTCCTAGGGGCTTTGAGAGTTTTATTTAGGGGGGAATTTGTGGAACACAAGTTATCACTTGTGTGAACCTCTTTGTATTTCAATTAAATTGGGTGATATTATTTCTCCCTATATTTTGTACTCTCATGTTTATATAGTAAATTGTTCATCTTCCACGTTAAATTTTTTGGTCTTTTGGTATATTTCTCGTTTGTCTTATTACTCATGATTTTTTTAGATTTGCTTTGTTAGCTTCCGCATGACACATAATTATTTTCAATCATAACACGAGCATCAACATGAATTGTGCTAAGATGATTGAGATTTATTTATCTTTGATCAAAAGTTTCACTTTCAAGGCTTCGAGTCCCTAAGAATGAAGAAAAACATGTTGGGAGCTCTGTCCCTAATATGTGGTATGCAATGTGTGATTTCAACTTTAATCGGTCTTCAATAGAAATACAAAATATTAAAAATTGAGGATTTCTCCGGCAATCCTTGATTTGCTTTGTAAGTTGTAACACTAGTTAAACTTAGGCAAGTGGACGTATACATTATGCTTAAAGCAACAACAAATATCATTTGTCTTGACTTACAATGGTTAATGTTTGAATTCATCTCTCTTAAATATATATATTATTTTTTTGTGGTTGGAATTAAATTAAAGGTAACCATTAGTGACATGTGCTTGAATTTCATGTGTGAAAATGAAATGTTTCCTTAGCAAAAGTGCATCTTAATTAGGCACCAAACTTGACATGTAGATATATGATGCGTATAAGCAATTGAAAAAATTAGGGCCCCTAATTTGTTCATCAGTTTATGATGTATATATAGTTATTAATTAAATTCTAGACAATTCTAAATGTGAAATAAAGTTACTTTTGAGTATAACTTGTTGAATAGAATTCTCAACCCAACTAGGAAGTTATTTAAGTTAATAAACAATTCCAAGTACCTTTTTCCGGAATATAAATTCATCATTTCCAATAATGTTTATGAAAGGTTTCTATGTTTCACTTTTGTATATTCAAATAAAATGTATCTTAATGGAATATTATTACTCCATAAATAAATTACTTGTGCCGAGTCTATAAAAAATAACGTTTCTACTTTCAAGTCCAAGACTTGCATACACACTAAACATATAAATTAATCATAAGTAGGAGGAAAAGTTACTTATCGATTTCTTAAATCGTGATAGAATACAATACTCAATAAAAGCACATGTATGATTAAAAAGAAGAGGCTTTTGAAAAAGTAAAGATATGTCCTATATATGTGTGTGGATGTGATTAGGAATTAGATCCTTTTTAACCTAGATAGGATTGGCCATTTACTTTTACATCTTTTCTAATAAATGGTATAGAAAATTTTAGGGAAGGTTTGGCTAAGTTTATAAATTGATCAAAATAGTTTATAAGAATAATTGAAATATATGTTTGATATCAAGAAAATTGAAATATATGTTCTCTAGGAAAACATATAAGGACAATGACTTCCTCCTGTAAAAGTAGGGAAATCACGCACTCTACATTGACTGTCACTTCTCAACCCTCCAACGTTTCATCTTCGATCACCCTACCCTCGTAGCCCCCCTCCCATCACCCATATACTAAAGTTTCAAAGTGATGATATATTGACTGAATTGAGATAATAAGGTGACAACTACAAATGTATGGGGCACAGAACTTCAATGCAACTAGCAAGTCATGATGATGTGTAGTAGTTTATCATAACAAAAAAAGACACCATATATTCTTGACAATTTGCTTATATTTATAGAGCTTGTTTCTCAACAAACTTTTTACAAATGCAAATTATATTCAAGGTAAGGTTCCAATGTATTACTTTTGAAGAAGATTATTATTGTATTACTTTTTTATGTGTCTATGGTGAATTGAACTTTCATTTAAAAGCTCCACTAATTAGTTTAAGCAAATTTTTTCACTATTGTATCAAGTGATTGTTTTGTTACTGTATCTTTAACGTGTTTCTTATATATTTGATAAAAAAAAAAAATCCATAACCTTCCCTCAATACTCTAGTCTCTAGATTCACCCATGTGTTGGTTTCAAGGCAAGCATACATATAACACAAGTATATTTCCACCATCGAATTAAACGATAAAAAGTCTCTTTTCATACAAGAATTTTCTTAATTTTACATTTTTAGTTACTACTTTTTAATTCCACATCTTATTTGATTCAAAATTAATCAACATTTTACTAACAAAGTTAAAAAAATAAATGAAAAGAAATTCTTCAAGTGCCTTTTAAGTACAAGTGAAAAAAGCGTTCACTCGTCGATCTAAGTGATCTGATAATATCGAATGAAAATAACAACAGATAAAAATAAAGTATGGAGGTGGACACAATCAATTACGCCTCAATTCCAAGGACCATCCTTCGACCAATGACCACAAAGCCAAGTTATAACTAGTACTTTTTTTATTGGCTGAAATTAAACTAGTATACTAATATATAAATGACGTGTGGAATTAACATTCCATTAAAGTTATAGTAATGAAAAGAATGTGACAAATAAAATAAGTTTTGGGCTTTATTAAGAGTTTCTAAGAAGAAAATAGGACAGTATTAATCCAGAGAAAATGACTTCTCAACAGCTCAAGATTGCAACAATTTTATAGCACAATATCTTATGACTAAGTCATAAAATTAAACGTGAATTAAGAACAAAATAATGATGAGCCGGTTATTCCATTCCATAAATAAATCACACCCTTCTCCATTATTACTCTATAAACAAAAACAAAAAAACTCGTAATTAATGGTATCAAATGAATGGATTAAATTAAATTTGGATAAATAAAAAATGAATTGAATTAATAAATATTAGAGTCATTAATTTATTCAAACGATACTTGAGTTGAGATGAGTTGAGTACTCAAATGGGATAAACAATAAGTCGCAGCTCAATTTGTCTAACTTTTACTAAGTTACACTTTTTTTTTCTTACATATATTTTGACGAAGTTTTTCATATGTTAATTTAAACTACATATTTAGCCCAAAGTTGAACCGAAGTCTGAATTAGACGAATCAAAATATGTTGAGGGAATAAAAAGAGGGGTTATTAACCTAATCCAAACTTTTCATATAAGCTATTTTGACACCCTTATACTTTGCTATATACTCTATTTGTTCCCCTTCAAAACTATAATATATACCCTTAACAAGAAAATACATGTCATAACCAAACAAGAACAAAAATGAAGCCTGTTTCCTCTCTCTTCCTTCCTCTTTCCCTATTTCTCTCCTTATTTTTCCATGGCTCAAAAGGCCAAAATTTAATCGAAAACACTTGTAAATCATGTTCAAAAGATGATCCAAATATTAAGTATGAGTTTTGCACTTCATCTATACAAGCTGCTCCTGCGAGTCAATGTGCTACTCTCCGTGGCCTTGGAATGATTTCGATTAGATTAATTCGATACAATGTTACTGACACGAGGTGTCACGTTAAGATATTATTGAAGGACAAAAAATTGGATCCTTATGTTAAGAGTTGTTTGAGTGATTGTTTGGAGCTTTATTCAGACGCGATTCCATCTATCAAGCTTGCTATGAAGAGTTATAATTCGAAAAAATATTATGATGCGAATATACAAATAAGTTCAGTTATGGATGCCGCTACGACATGTGAAGATGGATTTAAGGACAAAGATGGTGTTGTGTCACCATTAACAAACTTAAATGAAAATACTTTTCAATTATCTGCAATGGCACTTTCTCTTATGAATCTTATTAAGAATAATAATAATACTAATGGGTAAATTTGAATGTATTATGTTAATTGTTATTAATTGAACTTCTGTACTAATTAATTGAATATATATAGATTTGTACCTTAGTTTAATTTGGAAACTGCAATCAGCTAACCCTTGGTAAATTTATTTATTTATTTATTTTCCTTTGTTTTAAAGTATTGCTCCTCACACCCACCCAAGAATTAGATATTACACGTTACACTATGATATAAAATGCAATTGATCTCCCAACTATACCTCAGATAAGTTCATGTTAGAAATAATTTCGAAATTAATTATTTTTTATCCTTCATACCAAACAAGCGCTTAGATGTTCCTATTTGTCAATGGTATTATGTTTGCTACTGAAAGCATTTCTTTAGACATGCTTCAATTTTGGTGATATGAATTTCAATCAATAGTAGTGTCAAATTTAAAAGTAGATATAAAAAATGTATAGACAGTGATTGACTGATCACTAATTTCTGGGCATCATACGATATATTTCAATTTGTTTATCCTGTTTTGATTTGATATTAAATTTAAGAAAGTTATAAATAACACTTTTAAATCTTGTAGTAAAAATTTAAAGATATCTCAAGTATACAGAAATATTTTTTAATTTTGTAGTCTTAAATATGTTAAAGTTGAAATTAAAGGATTGTTAAAAAGGAAAAAGACATTTTCTTTTAAATAAATTAAAAAAACAAACAAATTAAAATGGAGAAATACAAACTTAGACTCATGAGGTGCTCGAAAATAATCGCTCCTTGTACCTATCACACATTTGTCAAAAATCGGCACATTCTAAAAATGCTTAATTATAGCTTTGGTACGTAGCTACTTAATAGAAATATTTGTAATCCTCGATAATAGCTCTTAGAAAAAAAACATTAAATGTAAAGACAAGTAGGTAGATGTTTTCACTTCTAATTATTTATTTAATTTATATACCAGCTAGTCAAATTGAGATATAAATTATAAGTGGACAAAGTTTGTACAAAATCTTTTCACAACACACCAAATCTGACCCATATCCGTCTTAATTAATTAAAAGGAGTATATATTAGCTTCACAACTTCAAAAAGAATGGGCACAAAATTAAATATCAAATACATGTAACTATTAGCAAGTCATGATGATGATATGTGTGTAGTAATTTTCCTAACAAATTATAGTCTCACCATATCTTCTTGACATTTAATTTGTTTATTTGCTTATGTCCACTTTCTTAGAGTTTCTCAACTAACTTTTCTAAAGGCAAATTATATTCCATGTAAGGTTCCAATAAAATCAATCATTGGGAAAGAATCGAACTTTTACATATACATATAGATTTTGAACGTAAGGTATCAAGACAAGCATACAGTATATATTCGGATGCACGTGGAAGGAATAAATCATATTCCGTCCGGTTCAATTTATATGAGTTAGTTTGACTTA
>JAJOOO010006214.1:0-18914 GCA_029582685.1 Solanum piurae
CACACCAATAGAATATAGGAAGAGAGATTTACTCTAAAAATGTATATTGTTTTCTATCTTTTCTTCTTCTCCATAAGAACACAAGATGAATATATATATACCCAAAAATAGTCATCAACCAACGGTCAAAAGAATTAAGAATTATAAAGGTTGTTTATGAAGATTAAAGGCAAAAGATTGAAGACCAATTAGAAGGAAACAAACGTTGGCCAACTGCCATATTCATGCCAAAATTAATAATGATTTATAAGACAAATAAATGGATATTAACACCCATTTAATATGATGAATATAGAAAATAATATCAACACTTCTTTTTGAGATACTAGAATCATTTTTCCAACAATCCCCTACATATCTCAAAAAGAATATTAATAAATAGAATGAAATAAGAAGTTTTGCTGGGTTTTCACATATGAGTCTAGTGCATCGAATCTGGTGTCCGTAGACTATGAACCAGACCTAGATAAAACAAGATTAAACTTATAGAATAATTGGTGAAGTTTAGAACTTCTATGAACCAATAATTCTTTTGTAAGTCCAACGTCTTATTCTATCACATTATACTCTCACAATCTTTGTCGTTATCGCGATTTTGCGCTAAGAGGCCATGCACGTGTCCTGGTATTCTTGAGTGCTCTAGAAATCTGTCACAATTTCATAGAAGCGGCACCACTTCACCACCTATAAAGGATATGACTTGGATTAAGAGCTTAACTCAGCCTCACTTTGCCTTACAGACTGTTGCACTATATTCATACATCATAGGAGGGACATACTTTTATAGTGCTTACTTGATCAACTAATGACTAGTTATTACCCATATGAACCTAATTCATGGGATCTCCAATCACATAGGTTGGGTTACCATCATTATTGATCTTCTCAAATGACAAAAGTCTTACTCCCCTCGATGTTTCATTAGTCAATGAATTGATCAGATTCACCTTCGACTACACATTATTTATTTACGTAAATAATTCATCTCACTGCAGTATTTTCATCACATTGTGTCTCAAACACATGTATCTAATTTAGTCACATAAAAATTGGTTTTATTCCAATTGGAATACACACTAAGAGTTGTCTTAACCACTTAGTCTCATCACCAATCAACTCCACAACAACTAATTCTAATTAATTGTTTTTATATTATGACATTCACAAAAATGTACCAATTTCTTTTACATTTTTCATCATATATTGTACCCTTTTTGTACAACAAAATATTTAATTTATTTAGTATTGTACTTATTGTACCTCCCATGTATTACCAAAGACTCTTTTCAAGATAATGTATCAAGAATCAATAGCATTTTCAACAACAAGAACATTGAAAGTATTTTCACGTTTAAAAACTCAACAATACTTTATTTTATTTTTCGCAACTCTAACATTGCATTCAATCAAATCAATATTGATTACCACAAATATGTGTATACAACATTTATTAGCATACAATTAAAAACTTAGACCATGTTTTTCTTTACACCTTTCTTTAGGATCATGTAGCACAACATTAGAAACATACCCCTACACTTTCAAATATTTCATAATCGAGGGATAACTTTTTCAATGTTCATAAAGTTTTCAATTTTGTATGTCACAGTAGCATATTAAAATATATCAAGACTCCATTTTTATTTCTCAACAAAAAAATTACTTTAGCATATTTAGAGAAATAGTCGATAAATGTAACACAACAACATTTGTCACCTTTACTCCTTATTTATACAAGTCTCACAAAAAATTTGAAGAGTTATTTTGAACAATTTAAATACTCTAAACACAAGCATATAATTTAATTTTATTTCTAGTATGCACAATTCCAACACAAACTTCACACTTCAAGTTTGTATAGAAATAATACATTGGGCACTATTCAAGTAAAACTAATTAAAAAATACAAGTTTAAGTTCATGTCATAATTCAAATGAATCAATCAAGTAAATGTAATCACTAGCATTTTCATATTGAACAATATTAACCACAAATAAATCATGCTCAACATATCATCATTGTCTATAACATTTGTTAACACATTATCAAATTCAAATAAACATTCATTCAATCTTTTCTCAAAAATCCATAAGCATCAATCTAGCACAAATATTAAAATCATGTACCATCTCAAATAATGTCAATATTTTCATATGTGAGTTTAATAAGAAGAGCTTTTCCATTCCAAGAACTTGAGTAGTTCTAGAATCACCAACATATATAAATTTTTTCTTCTTTTCTAATTTGGGAACACAATAATTTTAGTTTAGCATAAATGTACTCATCATTATAGGTCGAAAAAACACTTCAATATTCAGTTGGAGAAAATTAGTTAATATAAACACAAATTGGGAAGAGTTCTAGATGCGATACGTGTTTCCTTAGGAAGACCTAGATAGATGACTGTCATGGCCGTCGGACAGCCATCTACGGTGGCTGGTCTGCCTTTCTCAACATCCAATTTCCCTTCCTTGCATTCTAATAAAGTACCTCTTATTAGCCCTGTTTTGCCTATATCTTTTGCAAACACAGTTTCAAACATTGTATCAAATTCAGAATCTATCCCATTTAAAGAAGTGATTATGGTGGAAGGGGTTCCACATGTTAAATGGACGGAAGAAGAGGTGGATAGAATGAATCGAATTGAAAATCTACAATATGCCGTTGTTGGCAAGTTCACCTATGACTGGTCGGATCTTGAAGAGTTGAGAAAAAGTATTCCTCAACAATGTGACATTAAAGGGGATTGTCAAATTGGTTTGTTCCGCAGTAAACACATTCTTATTCGCCTTACCCAACAGGAGGATTTCATTAACCTAATTTCTAAAGGAGCTTTCTATATTACGTGCAAAGATGGCTACTCATATTTAATGCATACCCTAATCTATGATACACGATTCAAAATTAATGAAAAGACTACTAAGGCGATGGCATGGATCTCATTCCCCAACCTTTTACCCACCTATTTTGTTAAAGAATGTCTCTTTTCTTTAGCTTCGGCAGTGGGGAAACCTGTGCAACTTGATCTAGCCACAATTAATAAAACTAGGCCAAGTTGTGCAAGAGTCAAGGTTCTAGTTAATTTAAAAGGAGAATTTCCCAAATCTGTTAGTATGGACATTGTAAATGAAGCTACAGGAGAATTGAGGACTGAAGCAATTCAAATTAGATATGACTATGTTCCAAA
Source organism: Solanum piurae (assembly GCA_029582685.1). Lineage (NCBI taxonomy): Eukaryota > Viridiplantae > Streptophyta > Magnoliopsida > Solanales > Solanaceae > Solanum > Solanum piurae. The sequence continues at coordinate 3,188 of JAJOOO010006214.1, forward strand.
ATACTGTGAAGAATGCAGAATGCAAGGGCACAACAAGGAGGAGTGCCGAATTTGCAACAACCAAAATGATGGATGTATGGAGGTGAGGACAGAGGAGAAAACTACTGAGAGAACAGAGATTAAGAAACAACCACAACCATGGGTGCACAAATTTCAGAAAGGAAACGCTAGAATTCTTTCTAGCGGTAAAGTGGTAGGTGATCCAGGTGCGTGGAAGGTAGTGCAGAATAGAAATCCTAGCAAAAATAAGGTTACATCTCCCTCAACCTCACCTATGGCGGAAAATAGATTTGAAGTGCTAAGAAAATCATCTCACGATGCAGTTCACGAATCAGGCAGCACCAGCAGTAACAGTAACAACTCAAGTTTAAAGGACATAAAAGAGAAGAAAGTTGAAAACAACAACCAACCTAATAGAGCTCAAGGTGAAAGAGTGATCCAACCGGTAGAATCAACTAAAACTTGGGTCAACCAAGTTTTTGGTGGACAAAATATTCTTGCACTTGCAGTAACAGTCCCTGCATCACAACAACAAAATGAGATCATAAAGAAGAAAAATGAAAAAGAAAGGAAATTTGTAGAGAATAAGGAATTACAAGAGGCACCAGAGGTAGATTTTGATCAGCAGGAAAAGGTTTCAGATACAGAAGTAACCCCTGAGCATGATGCTCTTTCTATGGATCCAGTTTTGACTACAATTTCTACACCAAAACAAATTGCAATAACAGATCAACAGCTTCTCATGAATGAGAATAAGGGGGAATACAATACTCATGTTAATGAGACCTTTATAGAAGATGAGGAGATCCAACAAGTTTCAGTGGCAAATCAACAGGGAGAGGGTACAAATGATGTTTCTATCACAAACAAATTAGAAGTCGCAGTGCATATGAGTGAAGTTGTTAATAACGAAATGGCAATAATGATCATTCCCGAACCAGTTCAAATAGATGACACCAATAATATTCATATATCTCCGAACAGAGTATTGCATGATATTGTCTCACACAATCTTATAGAAGGAAAGGATATTGATACAGAAGGAAGCATGATAGAGGCAGAGAATTTTGAGGATTTGCAGGATAATCTTCCTACTGAGGCAGATGTCTCTCCTAGGTTTCTAAAAAGTGCACAAAGAGGGAAGAAGGAGGATAATAATCAGACAATCAGAGTACAGCCCATGAGATCTAAATCAATTTATAAAAGATGAAAGCTTTAATATTGAATATTAGATCTGTGAAGTCCCAACATGCTTTTCAGAGGGTGCAGATGCTACACAATGTGCATAATTTTTCTTTTATTGGCTTACTGGAGCCTTTTCAGCATTCAAGGCACATTAACAAATACAGAAGGAGATTGAAGATGCCACAAGGGATATCTAATTGTAATGGCAAAATCTGGTTTTTTATAAATTCAGATTTTGATTCTGCAGTGATCAAAGATTCTGAACAACAGCTTACGTTACTATTAAAGCATCAGATTCATGCCCAAAGTTTCTTTGTCACCTTAATATATGCAAAATGTAGAGCAGAAGAAAGACTAATGCTTTGAGAAGATATGTATCAACTTGCGTCAGGAATGGACAACCCTTGGTTAATTGGGGGGGATTTCAATGTAATTCTAAATTCAAAAGAGAAAATTGGAGGTTTACCGGTGCTTGACTCTGAACATGAAGATTATGAAAATTGCATTTCTTCATGTGATTTAGAAGAAATACATTTTAAAGGAAGTCCATTTACATGGTGGAATGGAAGAGCTGGGAATGATTGCATATTTGAAAGATTGGATAGAGTGTTAACTAATCAAAGGTTGCAAGATTGGTTTGATCACATGGAGGTGGAACATTTAGCAAGAACTGGTTCAGATCATGCTCCTATGTTCTTAACTCTCGAGGCAAGAGGGGGAAGGCATAAGAAACCATTCAGATTTCTTAAATTTTGGACCGAGAATGAGTCTTTCATTGATGTGGTAAGACAAAACTGGATGAGTAATGAATTTCAGAATCCTTTTCTAGATTTCAAGGAGAACATAAAGAGAGTTAAAACAGTTTTAACGAAGTGGAGCAAAGAAGTTTATGGTGATATTTTTAAGCAACAGATTATCAGAGAAGACATTGTTAAAATCAAAGAAAAATTATTTGAGGAGGTTCCCAATGCTGAAAATAGGGAAGTGTTACAGAGAGATCAAGCTGAGTTGAAAAAGTACTTGCATTTTGAAGAAAAATTTTGGCAACAAAAAGCAGGATACGACTGGTTTGAGAATGGGGACAGAAATACCAAATTCTTTCATAGTATTGTGAAAGGCAGAAGAAAGAAACTTCACCTGCAAAGAATTCAAGACAGCCAGGGCACTTGGTTGGAGGAAGAAGATGAGATAGCAGCAGAACCAGTGTCTTTCTACAATAATCAGTTTCTACAAGAAAGAGATGCTACCTCTTTCTCTTTATTGAGGCATATACCAGAACTTATCTCTGAGGAAGAAAATACAAATATCAGTAAGCAACCTACTGTAGAGGAGTTTAAAAAAGTTGTTTTTAGCTTCAATGGGGATAGTGCTAGCGGTCCTGATGGTTTGACAGGTAGATTTTATCAGAGTTGCTGGGACATTGTGGGTCATGACATTTTCAGAATGGTACAAGATTTCTTTCGTGGTAATACTCTTCCTAAATCTATTACTCACACTAATTTGGTTTTATTGCCTAAAAAAGACCAGGTTCATACCTTTGCTGATTTAAGACCAATTAGTCTGAGTAATTTCATCAACAAGATCATTTCAAGAGTTGTTCATGATAGAATTGTAGATTTACTGCCAAGATTGATTTCTTCCAACCAATCAGGTTTTGTGAAAGGTAGAAGTATCATAGAGAATGTACTATTAACACAAGAGATCGTCACGGACATTAGAAAAAGAGGGAAACCAACTAATGTGGTCATAAAGCTTGACATGGCCAAGGCTTATGATAGAGTATCCTGGTTTTTTCTGATGAAAGTGTTGAGAAAGATGGGATTTTCAGAAGTGTTTGTTGATATAATCTGGAGATTAATTTCTAATAATTGGTATTCAGTATTGATAAATGGACAAACATATGGTTTCTTTCACTCCACCAGAGGAGTAAAGCAAGGAGATCCTTTATCTCCCGCTTTATTTATTCTTTCAGCTGAAGTTCTATCTAGGGCACTAAATGGTGTTTTTGATGATGATTTGTATGTAGGGTATGGATTACCAAAGTGGAGCGCTAATATTAATCATCTTGCTTATGCAGATGATATTATTATTTTTGCTTCAACCAATAGATATTCTTTGAAGAAAATAATGGCAATATTACATGATTATGAGTTTCAATCAGGGCAAAAGGTCAACAAAGAGAAGAGTACATTCTATTTACATCAAAATGCAACTAATGATGAGAGATTTTTGGTGGAGGAATGCACATGTATGAATCGAGGGAAGTTTCCACTGAAATATCTTGGTTGTCCTATTTCCCATGCTAGGAAGAGGAAGGAGCATTATGCAGATCTTATCAAAAGGGTAAAGTCAAAATTGCAGGCCTGGAAAGGGAACATGCTATCTTATGGAGGTAAAGCAGTCTTGATTACTAGTGTGTTACAAAGTGTTCCTATTCATGTTTTATCTGCTATAGTTCCTCCTAAATGTGTTATAAAAGAGCTTCATAGGATTTTTGCTAAATTCTTCTGGAGTAATAAAGTTACAGGGATGAGAAAACATTGGGCTGCCTGGGATAAAGTGTGTGTACCTAAGCAGGAAGGGGGATTGGGTTTCAGATCCATGTTTGATATTTCACAAGCCATGTATTCCAAGCTTTGATGGAAATTTAGAACTCAAAATACTTTATGGTCTAATTTTATGTGGAATAATATTGTAAGCAAATTCCTACTTTAGTTCAATGGAAAGGAGGTTCTCAACTGTGGAAGAATATGTTACAAAATAGGAGTGTATTGAGCAACATATATGGTGGGAACCTAAGGGTGGTACGTCTTCTATTTGGTTTGATAATTGGTCAAGGCTAGGCCCACTGTATACACATCCAACCGAGGCAACTTCTTGTCATCCACTAACAGATATTGAAGTTTTTATGAATGACACAGGTTGGGACTATGATATCATGCAGAGTCAATTGCCAAATCATATTGTTGAACATGTGAAACAAAATATGGATCATTTTAGGCAATCTGACATGGGGGATAGGCCTTGGTGGATCAACACAAGTTCTAGAAAGTTCACAATGAAGAGTGCCTGGGAATTGCTAAGAAAGAAAGAGGAAGAAACTAATTTTTTCAAAAATATTTGGGTGCAGGGACTCCCTTTTAAAATATCTTTCTTTGTTTGGAAGGTATGGACAAACAGAGTCTCTGTAGCTACTGTCATGGCTCAATGGAACCCAAATATCTCTCAATTATGCCAATGTTGTGAAGTTCCAGAAAGGGAATCTATGGAACATCTATTTCTTAAAGGTGATATTGCATCATATGTTTGGAATTATTTCTCAAATGCAGCTGGTATTATAGGGCCTTGGATACAGGAGAAGCAAACCATAAAGAAATGGTGGGATGCACAAGGGAATATTAGAACCAAGATTGTCTTTCAAGCTGTTCCTAATATCATTTTATGGTTTCTTTGGAAAAGGAGAAATATTGTATTACATGGAGGTGTTTATTCTACTGGTAAGGTGATTTGGGACATTAACAATACTATTAAAAATTTCATGCAAATGAAATTTAAGTATTGCAACATTCCGAAAGCTTGGCCACACATGGTAGCACTATTGGAGGGGTATAGACCGAAGTTTCAGTTTAAAATGGTTAAGTGGTACCCACCACCTTCTGATTGGTGGAAATGCAACACCGATGGAGCATCTAAAGGTAACCCAGGCCCTAGTGCTGCAACTTTTTGTGTCAGAAACCATGAAGGAGATCTATTTGGTGCTAAAGGAGTGAAGATTTCTAATACAACAAATCTAGTAGCTGAGGCTATTGCTATGAGAGAAGGTTTACAGTACTGCTTTGAGAATAACCTTAAAAACATTATCCTGGAAACAGACTCTCTAGCTATGGTACATATACTTAATGGAGATTGGGAGACTCCATGGAGTGTGACTGTGGAGATCAACTCCATCAATAGACTGAGGAATCTTATATCAGTAAGGGAGGGAAATACTCTTGCTGATTGTTTTGCTAACCTAGTTTTTCATTTTGCAGGTACATATGAATTTAATCAGTTTCAGGAAGTTCCAAGTGAAGGCAGAAGAATCATCAATTCAGATAAAAGCAACATTCCACATAAGGCAAATAAGTATGGCATCATAAAGTTATCTTTATTGTATCAATTCTCAGTTTCATATGAATTTCAACATGTATTTTAGATTAAATACGCTACTAACATACCTCAAGATGTCTGAATTAGTTTCAGTTGATTAATATATCATGCACCTGGTGAGAGCTTTGAGGTGTTACATATGGTATAAAACCAGGACTCGTGGGGGGCTAAATAGCATATTTAATCTAGAACTGTCTTAAATTCATATACTGCGAATTCAGGTTTAATTAGAAAGATATCGTTGAAGACTACTGAATGTCCATTAGAGGAGAAAGATGAACTGAAGTTACTGTTTGCTCAAATAGGAGATGTATCAGCATAACCTCACAAAAATTAACTTAGTAATCTTTTTGTGGATTTGGATTTTGGTGGTGGTATTAAATCAATTTTTGATTTCAATCCACCGAATTCAAATTTATAAAAGGAAAACTAATTTTAGCCGAGGTTTCATCTACATTATCCAGGTTCATAGCTCAAGAAGATCGATTTGGCAGCAAACACATTCATGAACAATGATTTGTACAACAAAGTGTAGCTCATAAGAAAATATTTCAAGAGAGTGAAGAATCGAAGTTCACCTCATGGAGCTTAAAGACTTGTGAGATTCCTTGTTTATGCGAGGTAGCAGAGATTTGTGGAGAAATTGGACCAACAGCATCGCTGGTGCCTCTACGCCTCTTCATCTTCATCCATGAGTCTTTTTGGAAAGTGCTGCTGCTTACCAAGTTATTGTTTTGTCTCTTTCAGATTTTGACTTTTCTTTGCTCTGTTTGGGCCAATTTTTGGGCCTGATTGTGTGCAGATTTTAAATGGTAATAAATGAGGCTTTAAGCCTCAAACTTTTGGATTAAAAAAAAAAAAAAAAAGTACTCACATTATAAAAATCTGACACCCAATTTTTCACTTTCGCATAGTAGCCACAAGATTCACCTGAGAAATGACCACAACAATTTATATCCTCGCTTAGTCACATTTATTTTTACTTAGCGGGATTATCATTTCTCCGAATCTTCTTAAACATAGAAGGATATGATGACTTAATTTGTCAAACACAAATTCAATAAAAATATGAACATATAATATTAGCACATACCTTATTAGCTTGAACTCACAAAGATTTAGTCATTCTCTGCAATAATGATTAATCTGTCTTGCCTCTTCAGTCCAAAATGAGCAACATCCAAGTGAGAAACATTAACCTCAACTAAGTGGGCACCTTTGGGCCAACCAGAATATTCACTTGGAATTCCACTAAACCTTTCTTTCTCTTCCTTTTTTCTTTTGTTTTCATTGCATACATTAACCATCTTAAAAATTAACCATAACACAATTGCTTTATCCAAATTCAACTTTCTGCCTCCCTTTTCATTTAACAAATACTTCAACAAATTTAAATAATTTCTTTTTAATCGGCATGGTACTATTCGAAATAACGTTTCAAGCAATAGACAAACATCACGAGGAAATTTGAACAAAGGCTTGAATGATACAATCTTTTCAATATTATTTTTGGGAGAGGGAGATAGTATTTTCGTAGGAATAAAGTATACCGAAATATCCATAAGATTGTTGGAAATCTTACGGAAAATACCTTCTTGACAAACACTTGTACGGAATTCACCGCAGCTTGTACTTCACCAATAACTCTTATAGGAAATTCTCATAGCTTGAGGCGTGTTGAAAGACACTGTCCTTAAGGATATTTCACCCGGTATGGGTGTATCCCTCAGAATTCAACAAGCTCTTCTAGTATAAAACTAGGATCCAGAAGCTAACAAAGATTTAAATAACAAAACCCAACACACCAATAGAATATAGGAAGAGAGATTTACTCTAAAAATGTATATTGTTTTCTATCTTTTCTTCTTCTCCATAAGAACACAAGATGAATATATATATACCCAAAAATAGTCATCAACCAACGGTCAAAAGAATTAAGAATTATAAAGGTTGTTTATGAAGATTAAAGGCAAAAGATTGAAGACCAATTATAAGGAAACAAACGTTGGCCAACTGCCATATTCATGCCAAAATTAATAATGATTTATAAGACAATTAAATGGATATTAACACCCATTTAATATGATGAATATAGAAAATAATATCAACACTTCTTTTTGAGATACTAGAATCATTTTTCCAACATATACTTCCATGAATCTCAATAGAGTTTGCATTGAAACTGACTCTCAGTTTATGATTAAAATTTTATCTGGTATCTGGGAAATCCCATGGAATATAGGGACCATTGTGGAAGATATAAAGGGTTTTGCTCAAGTTTGTGAGGTGCAACTATATCATGTGAACTCTTTGGCAGATTTTTTGGCAAACCTTGCTTTTGAGCATGAAAGCAGGTTCAGTTTCTCTACATTTATCGATCTTCCTACACATCCTAAGAAGATTGTGATTATGGACAAACATCAATTAGCTAATCTAAGGATACGCTTCCTCAAATTCCTCAGCTCTATAAATGTCAGCTTCAAATATTTTTGTACTATATCTCTATATGGAAATTAAAATCTTAGGTATGTTGACGTTGTAATGAAATATTTATAGTACCATGGTCCATGAATGCAACTTAACATGTGTTTATATCTCATTATTATGCTAAGTACCAAAAAATTGAGTATCACTATTCAAATTCATGATACTCCCCCTATCTCTAATTACTTGTCAATTTTTTCTCTTTTTATATGTCCCTTTTTAGTTGTCTATTTTGACAAATCAAGAAATGACAAAAAAAATTTACTCATTAGACCTTCAATTAATTAATTTTGAAAAAGGTAGAACTTCTTGAAAATTTTAAATTTTAAATTTATCCATGTAACGACATGTTCCCATCGTTATAAAAAAAAACCAACGGAAAAAACTTTTGGACCGAAAAACTTTTTTGTAGTAATTTGAAATTTCCCAACCTAGTTCAGATTTGGACGAAATCGGAGTCAGTGAGGTCTAGGGAAATCTGGTAACAAATGGAAAATCTAATTATGAATTTGACCACATGAGTAGATAGCTAAGACGTTAAGGAAACCATACGACTTTACGGAATAGAATTTGGACCCCGAAACTAATTTTAGCATGAATGGGTATTTTATGAGTGTCATGGGATGAAGGTGTGTTGTGAAATAGGGGTTTGGAACTCTTAATTTAGATCTCTGTTTCCGTGCAAACCCCCAAGGCGGGATTTTTCCCGCCAGGGCGGGGACGCTATGGTGGGATGTTGGCCGCCATAGCGGGACTGACGCGACTTAAGTCGGAAATAAACCCCAAAAATGTTATTATTCTGCAACATTTGATCTTGAGAGCTAAGGAATGACCCATGAATATTTCTTAAAGGTTTTCCACCTCTTCTAGCACCAAAGGTAAGGGTTTTACTCCCCGAATCCATTTTTCGATCCGTAGAACTTAGTTTCTTGGATAATTATCAATGGGGGAGGGTTTTGATATGGAATTATGGTGAAAAAGGTCCTAATCTGGTATGGGGATCAAGGGTTTGACCTAGGGTTGACATTATTGATTATAATTCGGGTAATTAGGTCTTGTTTATTGATTCTCGCATTATTTCGATTGTTTGTAGACCAATAAAAAGCGGAAAGAATCCAGAAAGGGAAAAATCAAGTTTCTTAGGGGATTCAAGCTTTGTTCGAGGTAGGTGATGGTTGTGATTTCATGTTTGTGTGATGTATGTTAGTAATTGTTTCATTATAATACATGTATGTATGCGAATGTTGCACTATTGATCACACTAATCGTAAATGAATATGAATGAAGGATTGTATGCAATGAATCAACACTTGATTGTATGATTGTGAGAATCTACATTGTGATTGTGATTGTGGCTTGTTGAATGGAACAGGTGTCTCGTTGCGACACACTAACTGGGATCGTATGTCACGTACCGGCATACATATTGGAACGGGTGTGTCACGCCCCGAGCCTACACCCTGGACGGGACTGGCACTCGAGAACCATTGTTGGCCCCAAGAGAACCATTGGCCTGGCTTAACTCTTAGCGGAAAACTTTCTCGTGATAAAATACTTTAAAAACTAAACTGAACTGCTCAATAGATAATTTAGAATGCATTAAATAACATTCAACTTAGCCAAAATGGCACTCAAGATTCAACATAAGCCAATAACAAGATAGTGACAAATGAATTAACAAACTGTCAATGAAGCCTCTAATAACTGAGATGGACGTCGGGATAAGACCCACGACATCCTAATGAACTAAAATGATAAAGTAATGAAAAAAGGAATCCTCCGGAAGCAAGGAGGCTCACCAACAACTCTGAAGCTCAACTTGATCAACGATGTGCTGGTTGCTGATCCTGGTTACCTGAATCCGCATCACAAAAAGATGCAGGCCAACTGGCATCAGTACATTGAATGTATGAGCATGCGAGGTGAATTCTAAAACAAGACATAAGCTTGAAAAGGGAACTGAAAGAACAAACCTGGTCTCCATTCAACTCAACTGAACTGAACTCATTTCAATATAAAACAGTAATATAAATGCAATATAAAGAAAAGCTTTTAAAATATAGATGACAACTCTGTGTATTTAGAAATACAATAGTAACTCTGTGTGTATGCAAAGATACAATATAAACTCTGGATGTATATAAAAATGTAAGTAATTATGTGTATATAATAATACAAAATACTTATGTGGGAGTTTCTCTAACTGACAACCATCACGTAAGAGCTATTGTGATGATACAGCGTTTTGCCTCACGCTGACAGGGCCATTTTATACATTGCTGACCCATAGAACCTGACTACTAAGTGGATCTACTAATCTATGCTAAAAAGCACTAAGGAATCATCTAAAAAGTATAACCCTTTTCTACCCATGATGGCTACATGGTTTATAGGGGCTGGGAGTTGTCTTAACTCTCCCTCATATCAGTGCTCAATACTACTCCCAAAATATAATACTAGCTTTTATGTTTAAAAACATACTTCTTTCTGTGGTTTGAGATAATTGCTCAAAACTTAGCTCAAAGACAATCTTGAAAAATAAAGTTTCCTCTGTTGCTTAATTGTGAAAGCATTTACTTTTTACTGAAAAACTAGCTCAAAGGCTCTTTTGGAAATCAAAGTTTCCTTTCTTGTTTAAATGTGAAAACATTTTACTCTTTGGGAATACATAGTCCCCATATACTCTTTTGAAGAAATGAACTTCAATCTTTACTATTTACTCAACTCAAAACTCAAGTCTTAAAACAAAGTTAAAACATTTGTAAAAGACTTTTGAAAAACTCTAATGAACTTCTCTTGACTTGACTCTTAACTTTCCTTGAATTGAATTATGGATTCAAGGCTCATGATCTCATGTTATGGATTATTTCCTATTGTTTATACATACCTTAGAGTGTAGAAATCAACTAAAAACATAGGTACGCTTCAAGGGAACTCGTACGGAAAGAAATGGGAAAGGGTAGAAGACATGGCGTCCTTGGCGCTCTGAGTGGCGCGGGGCGCTAGAAGCAAAACTTCAGATCTTAGGTTGTGGCGCACTGGCTGGCCCGGTGCCCAGAGCCCAAACTACAAAACCCCTAGTGGGGCCCTCTGGCTGGCGCGGCGTCCCAGACCCCTGCCCATAAAATCCCCATTTTTTCTTGCTCGTTTTCAATTCTAAACCCTCTAGATTCAATTGGTTCTTTTCCCAAACACTTAGATTCGACTACATAAACAAAATATACAAGAATATACTCAAAACGACATCTAATTTCATGAACTTAGATCAAGAACATCTCAACAACTTCAACAATCAAGAACTCAATTTCTATATATTCAAGAACATAATTTCACTGAATTAAATCATGATTGACGCGTGTATGAACTAATACAACGCTATTTGATCTCACATACCTCGTAGGGATCACCTCTTGGCGAAATCCACAAGTAAATCTTCAAGAACTTGGTGATTCCTTGCTTCTTCTTCTCTTTTCTCTTCTTCTTTTCTCTTCTCTCAAAACCCTAACTTATTTTTAATAGCGTAAACTGAATCCAATCAGTTTAGACCCCAACTTAATTACCAAAAACGAATTTAATTAATTGGGTAGTGAAAAGACCATAATACCCTTCTAAAATCCGGTTTTGACTTTCCTTATCTAGACAGACCAACTTCAAATAGGAATATCTCTCTCATACGAACTCGAAATTGAGCAAACTCGGCGGCGTTAGAAAAATAATTCAAATATATTTCCTAATTTATCTTGTAGCACACCTAAATCATCATTCTCTAGGAGTTATGGTCATTTTAAGTTGATCCAAAACTCATACTTAGCTTAATTTTGTCAAACTTTCCAAATTTGATTATTTCCAACAATGGTTTCTTTCTAATTCTAAGTATTTCTAGTACCGGGTGTTACAATATCTCCCCCTTGGGAACATTCATCCTTGAATGAGATTACTCTTATAAGGCTAAGGGTGTAACATCTAACATCTAGCTCAAACACCCAACTAGATACATGATGTCTGCAAGACCTTGGTAAACCTATGATGTAGTCCATATTGATCATCTCCCACTTCCATTCCGAAAGTTCTATATTCTGAGTCATACCACCGGAACTTTGGTGCTCTACTTTAACTTGTTGACAATTCAGGCATTTATCAACGAACTCAGCAATACCTTTCTCCATACTACTCCACCAATATACCTCTCTCAAATTGTGATACACCTTTATGGAACTCGGATGGATAGAATATCTAGAGCTATGAGCTTCCTCCATGATCCTTTCTTGGAGTTCATCCACCCTTGGTACACACAATCTACCTTGATACCTAAATAAACCATCTCCCCCTTGTTCAAAAGCCATTAATTTTTGCTTATGAACATTTGCCTTCAATTCAAGCAAAATAGGATCTTGGTCTTGCTTCTCTTTCACCTCTGACTCTAATGATGATTCAACCTCATTTATCACTACTACTCCTCATTCTGTAGAATTCATTAGTCAAACTCCTAATCGTGTAAGTCTATGCACATCTTTTGCTAACTCTTTCTTAACTGCCTCAAAATGGGTGGTACTACCCATAGATAATCTACTCAAGGCATCAGCAACAACATTAGCCTTACCTGGGTGATAAAGAATACTCATGCCATAATCTTTGAGTAACTCTAACCACCTTCTATGTCTGAGATTAAGCTTTTTCTGACTAAACACATACTGAAGACTCTTGTGATCAGTGAATACATCAACATGAACACCATACAAATAATGACGCCATATTTTCAAAGCAAATACTACGGCAGCCAACTCTAAGTCATGGTTGGGTAATTCTTCTCATGAAATTTCAACAGTCTGGAGGCATGAGCTATAACTTTGTCATTCTGCATTAACACACAACCCAAACCAACTATAGACGCATCACAATATACAACAAAGCCTTGCGTACCTTCTAGTAAGGTCAATACTGGGGTAGTAGTCAACCTTTTTTTCAATTCATGAATGTTTTTCTCACAAGCTTCAGACCATTGAAACTTCACTGTTTTCTGAGTTAACTTAGTCAAAGGGGACAAAATAGATGAGAACCCCTCTACAAACCTTCTATAATATCCAGCCAACCCCAAAAAATTCCTAATATCAGTTGGAGATGTGGGTCTAGGATAATTTTGCACTGCCTCTATCTTTTGGGTATCAATCTTAATTCCATCACCGAAAACAATGTGGCCTAAGAATGTCATAGACTCAAGCCAAAACTCACACTTAGAGAACTTGGCATACAACTCTCTATCCTTTAGAGTTTGGAGAACTATTCTGAGATGACTAGCATGATATTCCTCATTCCTCGAATCGATTAGTATGTCATCAATGAATACTATAACAAACATATCTAAATAAGGCTTGAATACTCTATTCATAAGGTCCATGAATGATGCACGTGCATTAGTTAAACCGAACGACATGACCAGATACTCATAGTGACCATAACGAATTCTGAATGTTGTCTTTGGAATATCACATTCACTTACTCTTAACTGATTGTAGCCAGATCTGAGGTCTATCTTAGAGAAACAAGTGGCTCCCTGAAATTGATCGAAAAGATCATCAATTCTCGGAAGAAGATATTTATTCTTGATGGTAACCTTGTTCAACTGACGATAATCTATACACATTCTAAGGAAACCATCTTTGTTCCTTACAAATAAGACCGGAGCACCCCAAGGTGAGACACTTGGTCGAATAAAACCCTTCTCGAGATCTTTCAACTGCTATTTTAACTCTTTTAACTCTGTTGGTGCCATCATATATGGCAGAATAAATATAAGACGAGTATCTGGAAGAAGGTCTATATCGAAGTCTATCTCTCTCTCAGGAGGGACTTTGGGAAGATCATCTGGAAAGACTTCTAGAAACTCTTTTACTACTAGAACTGACTAAATATGAGGTATCTCAACACTAGAGTCATTAACTCGGACGAAGTGATAGACACACCCCTTGAAAACTAACTTTATTGCCTTAAAGTATGAAATAAAATGACCTTTAGGCACTATTGAACTACTCTTCCACTCTATAGCTGGCTCATTACGAAACTGGAACTTGACTATTCGAGTTCTATAATCTATTGACGCATAACAGGCATGAACTCATTCCATACCTAGAATGACATCAAAATCTATCATATCTAACTCAGCTAAGTTAGCCATGGTACTCTTGTGATTAACGGAAATGGTACAATCATGATAAACTCTCTCTGCTAGAATAGACTCACCAACATGTGTGGAAACACTGAAGGGCTCAAGAAGTTTCTCAGGAAGAACATCAAAATTCATAGCAACATAAGGAGTTACAAATGATAAATTCACTCCTGGATCTAGCAAAGCATAAACATTAAAGTTAAAGACTTAGATCATACCAGTGACAACATCTGGAGAATCCTCTTGCTTTTGGCGATTAGTGATAGCGTAAAGACGGTTACCTCCTCCGCCTGCCCCTAAAGTAGCTTCTCTAGATGCATCTCTGTCTGGTGGAGCAACTGAAGAAGACTGGGCTCTATTGCCCCCATTACTATTACTCTACTTGTTCTTTGGATACTCTCGCATAAACTGATCGTTCTGGCCACACTTGAAGCAACCAGTGGAGCCATCACGACACATCCCTGAGTGGTTCCTACAACACTTAGCACATGCATGAGGCTTACTATCCCTTTGTGCCATACTACCCTGAGAATAGACAGGTTAGCTCTGAAATTCTGACTATTGTACTCACATTTATTCTTTGGTGCAGGTGCATTAGCAGATGATGTAGCAGGTCCTTTTTGTTTCTGTTGGAAGGAAAACTGGTTCACATTAATCTTCTGATGCCCGGACTCATTCCCTGATGTTTTTGCCCTCTTATTCTTAAACTCTTCCCTATCCCTCAACTTGTCCTCCTCAACTTGTTGAACATGGGTCATTAGCCTTGTTATGTCCATATCCCCTATCAGTATAACTGTCTTGCCTTCCTTGTTTGACAGGCGATACAAACCAGCAACAAATAAACTTATCATGCTCCTCATGTCAGCAACCATCTCCAGTGCATAGCGGGAAAGTTGTGTTAACTTAAGACTGTACTCATGAACGCTCAAAGAATCCTGCTTAAGAGTGAGAAACTCTCGTACCTTTGCTTCTCTCAGTTCTCGGGGGAAGAAACGCCCCAAGAAGGCCTCATCAAAACAAGCCCAACACACAAGTGGTACACCCTCATCTCGGTTCTTTTTCCATTAATCAAACCAGATCCTAGCGACACCCTTCATTTGGTATGCAGCTAGTTCCACCCTTTCAGCATCAGCAACATGCATGATCTCAAAAACCTTCTGAAGCTCCTCAACAATTTTTTTTGGATCCTTAGTAACACTTGAACCAGTAAAGCTTGAAGGATTCATCCTTAAGAACTCACGGATCCTTGAAGTGTCTGTCATTTCCTGTCGATTCTCTCTCTATTTCCCAGCTTGGTTGGTCACAACTTGGTTCAACATCCGGATGGTCTCACGAAACTCAGTATTTGTGACCTCTCCTTAGGATTGCACTTCTGGTGCATTAGGTACCCCTTGTTCCTATGGTTCAACATTTCTTCTAGCCGAATGACCTCTGACAGCTCTTCCTGGAGGCATGATCTGAATGACACGTGCAAGCACGAATTAGAAGAAATTTTATAAAGATACACTATATCGCACGAAATGAGTATGAAAGAAGTGAGAACATTCCTAAATGTTGCAGCCTCTTAATTATAAATGGGGCGCGCTTCACACTGATAACTAGGACTATACAGACATGGCTTCATAGACTCTCAAGGACTCTTGAAATATGTGCTCTGATACCAAGTTTGTCAATCCCCGAGCCTACACCCTAGGCGAGTGTTTTATTTGAAAAGGTAAATAAAAGAAAAATGACTAAGTTTTTGGA
>JAJOOO010006217.1:0-14032 GCA_029582685.1 Solanum piurae
TGCCATTTTAATTTTGCGTATTCTTTATAATGAAAATTAATAATAAAATAAAAATTTATTATTCACGAAAATTAGAAAAAAAAATACTATTAATTTGAAATTAAAATAGTATATATTAAATAATATTTTTAAAAAATATTAAATTACATTTAAAAAGGAATTATGAATATTAGATATTTAATTAATGGAATTATATGTAAAATAATATGTTAATTAAAAAGTAATAGAAATAATAATAAAATAATGAAAAAGTGAAATAGAGAGTGTGAATAGTAGTTCTCCAAATTTGGAGAACTACTATTCAACTCTCTAAATTTAAAGAATAGAGGGTAATTTGGAGTGCCCATTCTCTATTTTACTCTCTAATTATAGAGAATGGAGAGTAAAATAGAGATGGGTTGGAGATGGTCAAAAAAAAATATTTATCATACTGGAAGTACTATAATAACAAGACAGAGAGACTATTTGTGAAAGATCCTAATGTAGTAAATCTGCGTACAAATCCCGCTTGAAGTAAGATTCGTAATCTATTTTTTTGGAAATACTAGTGCCTAGATATTTAACTTGTCCGACAAAGAAATAAATGTTTTTTGACCAGATCCCTCAACCAAGAATCAAAAATTTAATTTATACACCACCCCCAATTGAATTATTACATTATCTGACATTCTGACTTAACCAGGACAGATATTTTTAAAAATTGCTACATCCGACCAACTTCAACTGATCTAGTCAAATTGACAATTTTTATATACCAAAGAAAAGATATTTTAAAGCGAGTGTTTTGGATCGATATATATATATATATTTGTAGTAAATTAAAAATATATATAATGTACTAATGTATTTAATCATATGATTTTAATTTTTAAATATGTTACATGGAAAATTAAAATAATAAAACTAGCAAAAATGATTAAAATTACTCTCTTCGTTTCATTGACACTTTTCGGATTACGTATGAGATTCAAACAAATCTATTTTTTATCGTAACTTTTTCATAAATTTTTTATATATTTTGAATTATCAATCATTGTGATTTATATACTTTTTATGTAGTTTACAAATATATACATTTTATTTTAAAAAATTTGAAGATTACATGTGTAAATAGTCGGTTAAACTTTAACTGTTTGACTCTCGAAAAATGAAAAGTGCCTTATAAATTGAGATAATAGGAGTACTTTTTTTAACAGACTAAAAAAGAAAGTAGGATAAATAAATTGAAATGAAAGAGTATAATATACCAAATGTTTAACAGAAGAAAAAGTAATATTTTGAACCGAGTTGTATAGAGTAATCTTGATGAAGTCAGTTTAAAGGATTTTAAAAGTAGCACCGACAGAAGTATAAAAATATAGTACTCCACTCCACTTAGTAGCAAGTAGTGGTTTTAAATAAAGTAAAATGAAATTAGAGATACTTAAGTATGAGTGGTGGTGTCACGTTGAGTGTTTTTGATCCATGCAGAGGGAACATGGACTATCATATATCGCACGTGTTCTTGTTGTATTTTTTCCCCACTTATGTCTTGTATTCATATTGAGTTCGATTAAATTTAAATTTATATCAAAATTTTTTTATATTAGGGGTAACACGCTTCTCAACAAAAGAGATTTTATACCAAAAAAACTTGAATCCAAAATCTTTAATTAAAAATAAAAGAATACTTACTACTTTATCACACCACCTTTTGTTGGTCATGTTTGTGTCAAATCCTCCCACAAGCAACCAACCTCTCTTTATTTTATTTTTTTGTAGAACATGTGTTTAAGTTTGGGAAGTTACTATTGACACAAGATTTAAACATAATTTAAAACTTTTGTATTTCATTGTCTCAAACTAAAAATATATATGATATATCAAAATATTTTTTAATCTTATGATTTTAAATATACTGATCTGGTTCTTCTCCATTTCTCTTCTCTTCCTTTTTTTCCAAGTTCTTGCTTGGATTGGTGACTAAGATTTAATTGACCAAAGTAAGTCCTAACCATGGTTTAGAACTTGAGATAATAAATACATTACATAGTTTTGGTCAATTACTTAATCATCAAATTCCCTCGAAAGAATTTGAGGAAAATGGAGTGGAGCTGAAAGCATGGAATCTTAAATATGTCACGTGAAAAATTAAAATTAAAAAATTATTTAAAAAAAAAACCTTTTATAAATAGATAAAAAATAATAATAAGACAAACAAATTAAAAGAGCTAGAATGCCATTTTCCAATACTTTGGATTCTCTCGTATATTTTTCTGCCGTAGTTTAGACTTTTATAAGATAACGCTATCGGTACAACATAAAGAGAATCAGTACAAATAGTGACGCAGAGGAATGAATGAAGAACTTCAATTATTTTATTTTGTTGAATTTTTTTTACTGCATGAATCATTAGATTTTTTTTTATATATATATAATAAGTATCCTAATTGCTAACTATATAGTTAAAAAAGCATGTTACAAACACAATTTCAATTTTAACTTTGAAATAACTCAATTAGTCGATTATCTGAATTTTCACTAATTATAATTCTCTCACCAGTCCGCTAGTACTATCTTATAAGTACTCTAGGGTATAAAGTCTTTCTTTTTTAGAAAAATAAAAAAAGAAGACCTAATGGTACATGGAGTCATAAAGTCTATATTTAATTTTTCGGTACTGTCAAGAGTGTTGTTGGTTGAATACTCTATTTTCCAGTATAAGAAAAGAAATTAATTACTTTGTAAGTTTGGATTTTGTTTACTTGAAAAAAGCAACAAACAAAATTTGAATGTAATTAATTGAATATAATGATGTTACTACAAAGTAGTCGCTTTAATCTAGATCTTTAACATTTACTTCCACTCCTTATTTATGTGACATAGTTTAAATTTCATCAGTAATAACAAAAAAAAAATTAATCATAATTTATTATATGTCCTTAAAGTTGTTAATTTTCATGACTAATAGAATTTTTTATGTAATTTTTAAGTATGTAAATTATTATTTTAACTCTCAAAATTCAAAATATGTCATAAAAATCATAACAGAAGGAAGTAAGTAAATTGGAGAATCTTAATAATTAAACTTTCAATTTATTAATGATGCTTCGACTCCCCGTAACCTCCTCTCTCCCCCAATTTTTAAAAATAAAATAAGTATATTCTTTAATGGAGAAAAAAAAAACTATAATTCTTTTACTTTAATTTCAGCCTAAGCAAGTCCCAGTTTAGAGCCAAAAAAAAGTGTCACCATCTTGTCTGTACATAAAAGCAGAGCAGAGACAGCTCACTTGTAAGGCAATTTCAACATCTTCTGATCTCTTCATTTAGATTAGTCTAAAGTGAAGAAAATAAGAGTTTCCACTAATAGAAAAATAAAAGTAACTTAATTTGTTTAGATCTGTTATTTCATCTACATTTTCTAATTTTAGTGTTACAGTTAGAGAAACAGAGCAAAGAAAGTTGAAGATGATGAGCTTGTGGTGGTCTTTATTGGTAGTGCAAATTTTATTCTTATTGGGTTTTTCCAATGGGGAAAGTCCATATAGATGGTATAATTGGAATATTACATATGGTGATATTTATCCTCTTGGTGTTAAGCAACAGGTACTGTCAAGAAATGCTTTGGATTTGAAGTATGTGTATTTTTTTATTTTTTTTAATGTGAGGAAGTTTGTGTATTTTTCAGGGGATATTGATAAATGGGCAATTTCCAGGACCTCAAATTGATAGTGTTACTAATGATAACTTGATTATCAATGTTTTCAACAGTTTGGATGAACCTTTTTTGTTGTCTTGGTGAGTACTATTTCTCTCCCTATGAATATTTGAATGAGCATTTTACTTTAGCATAGTAGATAACTTAGTTTCAGTTTGAATATACATGCTCTTCTACTTAAATTTGTATAAAGTTGAACACGTAAATATATGTGTCGTTCTACGTAGCCAATTTGCATCTTACGTGGCGTTCTATGTGTATTATGTCATGCAGGATGTGTGTTTCAATTTGTTCAATTTTATATAAGTTTTAGTGTTTAGTTATGCATATCCAAAGTTGGAGGCATAGATATTAACTGAAACCAAGTTAAAACACATATTTATATATTCTACCTTTTACTTTTGTGTAGACTACTTTATATGTGGATTTTGTAACCTTACTATAAGTACTTCGATTTTGAGAGTGTACAGTCTAAACATCTTAACTTGGTCTCCATTGACAATTAAATAGTACTTTAACTTGCCCATTTTGTGTCCTATGAACATTTGATGCTTGACATAATACATAAATTTTGGAGGTGTCTAAATGATTATTTTGTAAGTTGGAGTGTTTTATTGACATAGTGGAGATGAGTTGAGGTGTCTAGACGTGCATACTCAAAATTGAAGTGTTTACTTGTGAGTGGAGGCCAAGTTTTGAGTGTCTGTTTATGTATTATGTCTTACAGAAAACTAGGACAATTATTTGCTAAAATATCAGTGTCTGAGTTGGTATGTTAATGTAGTTGTTATATTAGATATGTTCTTACCATTATATCATATTATAATGTAGTCTTGACGAATTTTCAATTCTCTGCATAAGGTATAACTTAATTATGAAGAAATGACTTTCACTTTAAGGAATAACAACCAGATCTAGAACTTGAATAATATATTCATCGGTTGAGATTCCTAATGTGTAGTAATGAAAACACGATAATCGACTATTGGACAGGAATGGAATTCAACAGAGGAGGAACTCATGGCAAGATGGAGTATATGGGACTAACTGTCCGATCCCACCAGGCCAAAACTTCACATATGTTCTACAAGTTAAAGACCAGATTGGGAGTTTCTTTTATTTCCCTTCATTGGCTATGCACAAAGCTGCTGGAGGCTATGGTGGCATTATAATACGTAGTCGTCCGCTGATTCCTGTTCCTTTTCCTCCACCTACTGGAGATTACACCATATTGGTTGGTGACTGGTTCAAGCAAAATCACACTGTGAGTTAGTGTATAATTGCATATTCTTGAGACATTTTGTGGATTCGTTAGCTGACTGTGAATCTTATTGCACATATCACAGGATCTCAAGGCAATTTTAGATGGAGGAAATGATCTTCCCTTCCCTGATGGTCTTCTAGTGAACGGTCGTGGATCAAATGGTTTAACTTTCACAGTTGATCAAGGTGATCAATCTGTTTATTGCAGCAATGTTCGGTTGCAAAGTAAACAATGAATTTCTTGCTTTTATGTGATACTGACGATAAACTCTTCCGATAAATTTTGTTTCCAGGTAGGACTTACAGATTCAGGATTTCCAATGTTGGCCTCACAACAGCTATAAATTTTAGAATCCAGGGGCATAAGATGGTTTTAGTTGAAGCGGAAGGGACTCACACACTGCAGAACACCTATGAGTCACTTGATATCCATTTGGGCCAGTCCTATTCTGTATTGGTCACAATGGACCAACCAGGACAGGACTATTACATTGTCGCCTCAACGCGTTTCACTTCACCAGTGCTAACAGCAACATCAATTCTTCACTACAGCAACTCAGCGGGAGGTGTTTCTGGTCACCCCCCAGGTGGACCAACAATTGAGATTGATTGGTCTCTCAATCAGGCTCGATCTGTTAGGTACATTGTGAATCTTTTTTCTGAAATGAAGATCAGAAACTGCCTGCATTCTTGTTATTATAGGTCGTTTCTGCGTGCAGGCAAAATTTGACAGCAAGTGGTCCAAGGCCTAATCCACAAGGTTCTTATCACTATGGGTTGGTTAACACCACACGGACAATCAGACTGGCAAATTCTGCTCCGATGATTAATGGTAAAAAGAGGTATGCAGTCAACAGTGTGTCGTTCATTCCAGCAGACACGCCACTCAAACTAGCAGACTATTTCAAAATTCCAGGGGTATGCAACCTAGGCAGCATTCAAGACTACCCCACTGGAGGTGGTGGTTACCTACAGACCTCTGTCATGGCTGCTGATTTCAGAGCCTACGTTGAAATTGTGTTTGAGAATCCAGAAGACACTGTCCAGTCATGGCACATTGATGGCCATATCTTCTTTGTTGTAGGGTAAGTTTTGTTCGCTCCAACTCAATATAAATTAAATTCTATGCATTTATTAGTTTGTTAACGCTGATTGGATGAACAGGATGGATGGTGGACAATGGTCAGCTGCAAGCAGATTAAACTACAACTTAAGAGATGGAATTTCGCGTTGTACAATTCAGGTATTTCTGACTACAAAGTTCATCATCTTCCTTATATATCCGTTTTTAACATTTCATTCATTTGGTGATCAACAGGTTTATCCAAGATCATGGACAGCTTTATACATGCCATTAGACAATGTGGGAATGTGGAACATTAGATCAGAGAATTGGGCTCGGCAGTACTTAGGCCAGCAATTCTACCTTCGCGTTTATTCACCTGTGAATTCATGGAGAGATGAGTATCCAATTCCAATAGGTGCTCTTCTCTGTGGCCGTGCATCTGGACGCAAGACTCGCCCACTCTAAGGAACAAATTCCATCAGCTTAACCAGTCACGAAAGGGTGACTGATCGATCTTGGAAGAGTTATGGCAAACAATTTTAAAGGGGAAGTAGCAGAAACTGCTCTTACTCTGATCAGCACTTGTCTTTTTTGTTTATCATTTCATTTTAGGATTACTTATGAGATTATTGGTTGCAGCATGAGAAGAAAAGTAATCTCTATTCATTTTGTAAAACTCAATTCATGAAGAAGTTGCTATCATTTGTTCATCCATTCTTGATTATCAGTTGATTCTTGTATAAGGCTCTGAAATATGCTCAATTTTCAATCTTTGTTTACTATGACACTTAAAAAACAAGGGAAAAGATTAAAAATGCCCTTAAACTATGTGAAAGGAACAAAAATGTCATCCGTTTATAGTTTGACTAAAAAATGCCCTTACTATCAATACTTTGACTCAAAAATGCCTTTGCAGTCAATATTTTGGTCAAAAAATGCCCCTATAGTTACAAAATGGGTAAAAAATGCCCTATTCCGAATAAATATGTTATATTTTTTTTTAAACACATCTTCTTCCTAATTTAAATATTATTAAAGAACACTATTCTTGTTTTCTTTCTTCTAAAATCACTTCAACAAATAAAAATGTAGGAATTTTTTTTTTCTTCTTAATCTCATTTTTCCAATTAAAATAGAATAACTTCATGTACCCTTTCGATATATAATATATGTCATATATATAAGATCATAGTATATCCATCATTAATTTATATTTATATAACGATAAAAAGTAATAATAATCAAATAAGAAATATTTTCATTTTTTATTTCTTTTCTGAATTAAAGAAAGATAAACATTTGCTATTTTTTTTTTAAAAAATATTATTAGAATGTATTAAAAAAAATATATATATTTATTTGAAAAATGAGTATTTTTGACCCATTAAATAACAATAAGGGCATTTTTGGACCAAAATATTGACGGCAACAACATTTTTGGACCAAACTATAAATGAGGGGCATTTTTGAACCAAAGTATTGACGGTAAGCGAATTTTTGAGGCAAATTATAAACGGATGACATTTTTATTCATTTCACATAGTTTAAGGACATTTTTGACCCTTTTCCCAAAAAACAATGATACAATAGAAAATTAGGAAAAAAGACCAATATACTCCGAACTATTGTAAATTGTATGCAAATATCCTCTGTCATACTTTTGGGACATTGGTGCCTTGCCGTCCAAAAACTAAAGCATATATGCCCTTCACTCTCACAGAAGACTAAATAGGGACATGCGATATAATCTTATCCGTCGATTCGATATTTAATAAATGTCGGATCGGTGGATAAAATTATGACGTGTGTATGTCCGTTAGTATAAAGGGTATATATGCTCTAGTTTTTGAACGGCAGGGGCACCACTATCCCAAAAGTATGACGGATGATATCTGTATATCATTTACGATAGTTCAGGGTACATTTGTCCTTTTTCTCAATAAAATTTATTTTATTTTATTTTATCCTTCATATTTTTTTATTACTACATTATAGACTATAAATTTCACAAATTATGATGAGAAATATACCACATTAGCAAAGGATGAAATCTTTAAAAACAAATACAACTTTCGAATTTAGTTCCGCCTAATTTCATTTTTAACATGATATTAGAGTATACATGTAAAATTTGAATAGTTATAATAAAGTCGGCAGCTTTAGAGAAATGAGCTAAGCATTAAGCATAGGAAGAGAGGTGTTCATAGGAAAGGGTGACACCTTGTATTTCACAATACGCTATTCAAATTTCAAGGCAATTAATAATGAACCATCAATCATAGTTTCACCGACAATAATAGCAAAAAAGACTGCAAATTAAAGCGTGTCGAAAGAAATAGTTACGCAAAAGTAAAGTGGGGAGCGCGGCCTGGTCTGTCTTCATACTTCCTTCCTTCTTAAGTTAACACTACTCCTACAAAAGTACTACTCTCTTCACAAATTATTCTCACACACAAAAGAAAACGAAATATGGAGAAAGGTTGGAGGTCTTGGTTGCCTTTAATGGCTATGGTGATGATGTTTCTTCATGTAAATTTTATTCATGGGGAAGACCCTTATAGGTTCTACACTTGGAATGTTACATTTGGTGATATTTACCCTCTTGGTGTCAAACAACAGGTACTCCTCTTTTTCAGAAAATGTTGTCTGCACTCGTGTGAATTTTTGTTTTTGTAAAATGTATTATTTTTGGAGGATCCGACATGTCGTATAACTGATTTTAGTAAAGTTGATTGATTGTGTCTCTCTGTTCCCAAACAGAGGAATATGAGATCTTCTTTAAGTAATATTTGTTGTTTAAAACTGGCAGGGGATATTGATAAATAGGCAATTTCCAGGACCACCTATTCAGTGTGTGACTAATGACAACTTGATTATCAATGTTTTCAACAATTTGGATGAGCCCTTTCTCATTTCCTGGTAATTTCTCTTGCTTTCTGTTCTTATATTTCTTTGATTTCACTAATTGATTGGTTTCCCCTTGATCTTTTTAATTTTAATTTTGTGGTAGTAATTATTCTGGTGCACTTTTATGTATGCAATAAGTTAATTAATATATACAGATATACATACTTACGATGATCCTCCCATCATATTGGCTTGTGCTACGAATATGTTCTGTTGAATTAATGATGCCGATTCAGGAATGGTGTCGAGCAGAGGAGAAACTCATGGCAGGATGGAGTCTATGGTACTAATTGTCCCATTCCACCAGGCAAAAACTTCACTTATGTTCTCCAAGTCAAAGATCAGATTGGTAGTTTCTACTACTTTCCTTCCCTTGCTTTCCACAAAGCAGCCGGAGGATTCGGTAGCATAAATATCGCCAGTCGCTCCGTGATTCCTGTTCCTTTTCCTCCTCCTGCTGGAGAGTTCTCCATACTTACTGGAGATTGGTTCAAACAAAACCACAGTGTCAGTTTTTCCCCTTCCAAGATTTTGTTTGCATTTAAGTCCCTTAGGTAACAATTTCATTTTCTGATTATCAATGTGCTTATTTGCATTTTATAGGACCTCAAAGCAATTTTGGATGGTGGACATGATCTTCCCTTCCCTGATGGGCTTCTTATCAACGGACGTGGATCAAATGGTTATACCTTCACCGTTGATCAAGGTCACCCTTTAATCATTGCATAGTCCTGACAAATTTTTTGGTGTGTTCTATTTGTTCTGTTAGTCTGATATATGTACTTTTTTGGGGGGTTCCAGGCAAGACTTACAGATTCAGGATATCAAACGTTGGTCTCACGACTTCCATTAATTTCAGAATCCAGGGGCATAAGATGATGGTAGTTGAAGTAGAAGGGACTCACACTGTGCAAAATACATATGATTCTCTTGATATCCATTTGGGACAGTCCTACTCTGTGTTGTTAACAGCAGATCAACCTGCACAAGATTACTATATTGCTGTCTCGACACGTTTCACATCTCAGGTGCTCACAGCTACGTCTACTCTTCGTTATAGTAATTCAGCAGGAAGTGTTACTGGCCCTCCTCCTGGTGGACCAACAATTGAAATTGATTGGTCTTTCAATCAGGCCCGATCTCTCAGGTGCATTTCTCTTTTTGTGAAAACTAAAATAACAACGATTCTTGCTACGAGTTCCAAATAAATTTCCTTTAGAACTAATCCTAAAGTAAACTGCTGTTTTGTGTCATAGAACGAGATGTGTAACTATTTGAATGATAACAGGCGTAATCTATCAGCTAGTGGGCCGAGACCTAACCCTCAGGGTTCCTACCACTACGGACTGATTAACACCACACGTACAATTAGACTTGCGAATTCAGCTCCAATCATCAATGGGAAGCATAGATATGCTATCAACAGCGTGTCATTTGTTCCAGCAGATACACCACTTAAACTTGCTGATCACTTCAATATTCCCGGGGTCTTTACCCTTGGAAGCATTCCAGATAGCCCTACTGGATCGGGTGCTTACCTTCAGACATCCGTTATGGCTGCTGATTTTCGAGCTTATACTGAGGTTATATTTGAGAATTTAGAAAACAGTGTGCAGTCTTACCACATTGATGGACACCATTTCTTCGTTGTGGGGTGAGTTTCTAAAGTTGCAAGACACTAGCTGTGAAAATCTCAAATAGAGTTCTTCTAAGTTAATAATTAATACTATCAAATTCTTTATAACAGAATGGGTCGAGGAGAGTGGACTCCTGCAAGCAGATTAACATACAATTTAAGGGACACGATTTCTCGTTCAACAGTTCAGGTAACTAATATTAACATCAAAAGTTCAAATAACATCTTTCGGACTAATTTATGAAATTAAGCACTTTGTTGGCTTGCAATTTGATTCATTTTGATAGGTATATCCGAAGTCCTGGACTGCACTATACATGCCATTAGACAATGTGGGAATGTGGAACATAAGGTCTCAGAATTGGGCTCGTCAATATTTAGGACAACAATTTTATCTGCGAGTTTATTCACCTGTAAATTCGTGGAGAGATGAAAATCCAATTCCCAGCAATGCTCTTCTCTGTGGAAGAGCATCAAGCTGAGGAACTTTGCACCAGTAATTGGAACAACCTGCAGATTTGTTACATGAAGGTGACTAGGCTTCAAGTCGTTGTTACCAATATTGTGCTCATTGAAATAATTCAATTCTTTATTTTATTAAGTTATCTTTCGTTCAAGTGATTTTTCCCTTTTAAGTCTATTTAGCTGTTGTTTTTGTTGTAAATTGTAATCAATGTAATTTCCTTGGTTTTCAAATGTTTGGACCAACGTAAAAGACTAGCATCACACATTGACAAGTAATTTATAAGAACAATTAATATATGCCAAAAAGTATATATGTTAGGACCTACTTTTATCTAAAACAATTAATATGCAACTTTTTCAACATGTCAACTTTATTTGTTAGGTCCGTTTGACCATGCCAGATGAAATCATGATTTGAAATTGAGATATGAAATCATGAGATGACGTTGACATACGATTTGAACTTTTTATATGGTATGTTTTCTCATAAACATACAAATTTCACAAGTTGTGAAACTAATAATATTGTCCCAATTAATTATACAATCTCACCAAATAAGCATAAGCTTATAAAATCACATAATACATTATCACAAAGATATTCTTAAAAAATACAATATTTATTAATTAAGTTTTAATTCGATAAGAAAATAAAATTAAACATAATTAGTTGTGGTGTACTAGTCTTCATTATAATCCTTCAACATAATAAGAACAATCTTTTCACGTTGAACTTGCATTTCTCGTTTCATATGACTGAGAAGACGAACCAACATATTGTTACTTTGAGCCATTTGTTGGTCAATTTGGTTGGTAAATATATTTGATAAAAAATAATAATTTTGGTGAATATAAATGGTAAAGTAGAAATTGATTTGAAGTAATAATAAATTTTATGTTAGTGAGAATAATCATTATATGAGATATAAACGATTTAAAAAGTAATGATATGAATTATACCTTTTATTTACATATGCAATAAATGGTTAGTAGATATATATGTAGAGTTCTTTTTACAAAATATAAACTTGTGGGTCAATTTTTGTATTTGAAAAATCTCAAATCATGATTTGAAATTCCCAAATCATGATTTTTGGAGAATTTGAGATGTTATCTTATAATATAAAATCAGCGCGAGATCGCATATCCAAACACTAAATTCATCTCATAATTTTATATAACAATTTCATATTGCATCTCCAAACGCCTACTTACTCCCTTTAAACAATATTCTAATTGTTTCAATGTATGTGTTCTAATTTATTGGATACAAAGTTTAAGTAGGCGTTTGGCCATGCGATATCATATCACGATATGGTACCGTGAGATGGAATCAGCGTTTGGACATGCGATTTTACGCTGATTCCATCTCATGATTCCATATCATGAGTTGTGATTCCATATTCTCCAAAAACCATGATATGAAATTATATGGTAATTTCATATCATGATTTGAGATATTTTAATACAAAAAAAGATTCACGAGTTTATATTTTGTTAAAACAACCCCACATTTATATCTACTAACCATTTATTTCATATGTAAATAAAATTTATAATCACATCATTACTTTTTAAAATTTATTATTCTCACCGACATAAAATTTGTTATTCTCACCAACATATAGTCACTTTAACTCACACCAACCGATTGTTAAAGTGATGAAATATTTATGGTGTATGAGCATGAAAATATAGTTGCGGATGATATTGACCAACAAATGGCTCAAAGTAACAATGTTGGTTTGTCTTCTCGGTCACATGATCGAGAAATGCAAGTTCAACGTGAAGAAATTGTCCGTACTATGTGGGATGATTATATTAAAGACTAGTACACTACAATTTATGTTCAATTTTTTTTATTAAATTAAAGTAAGATGAAACAATTACTTAATTATATTAAGTGGAGAACAAATAGCTTTGTTATAATTTATTATGCGATTTTATAATTTTTTGTTTATTTGATAAAATTGAATAAACAATTGGGGCTATTTTAATAGTATTACAACTTATGGGATTTTTATGTTTATCAGAAAATATACAATACAAAAATTCCATATCGCATGTCCAAACAAAACTTCAATTTCATCTTATGATTTCATATTATGATATCATATCATGATTCCATATCATGATACCATATCGCATGGCCAAACGGGCCCTAAGTAAACAAATGAGATTTTTGAATGTTAATATCTTAACCTGAAGTGTACTCAAAGTATTAAATTGTCTTTGAATTTTGTTATCCATATTATAAGATGTCTAAAGTCTAAACTAAAGAGTTACTCCACCATTTCAATTATGTGTTTGTCTTAGTCACTATCAGGCAAATGATTTTTTCTTTTATCGTAATATTTTTAAATATGTTCTAGATATTTTGAATTGTTAAGTAGTGTGACTTATTGTATATTTTATGTAGTTTATAAATATGTAAATTTTTTTCAAAAAAATTAAAAATTCTATATCTGAATTCACATCAAACATTAATTAGTTTGATTATCATATTTCGAATCAAGTGGCACATACATAAAAGATTGATAATCCAAATATTCTATGCAAAGAATAGACATAGTAGTAAAGACGATGGCCCATTTGCCATGCCATTATACACAATGGCAACATTAATATTGGTTGGAGTCGGTAGTAGCTACCGTTGACGAAGTTTCGATCTAATTAAGAAATATAGACTTTAGAGATAGTCGTCAATAATTTATGGGACCGTCTGAGCATGAAAATTGTGAGTATTTGAAAAAATAATACTCCCTCTGTCCCAATTTATATGACATAGTTCGGATTTCGAGATTCAAACAAGTTTATCTTTGACCGTAAATTTTTCATATATCTTTTAAATATTTTGATTATCAATTATTGTGACTTATAGTACTTTTTATGTAGTTTATAAATATATAAATTTCATTTTAAAAAATTTGAAGATTTCATGAGCAAATTCTCGGTCAAACTCAAACTGTTTGACTCTCGAAAAGCGAAATGTGTC
>JAJOOO010006218.1:0-16023 GCA_029582685.1 Solanum piurae
AAAAATATTTTATTCCTATTCCTCAAATTTATTTAACCGCTCGTTGTTAAACCCACATTACAAAGATGAAGGTGCATCACGAATGATTGATAAAATATATTTTAATTTGGGTATTGATAGTGAAGATGATGAAACACCTAGTTGTCAAGATGTTAAAGATAGTATAAAAATTGAAGCTAGAAAATTGTATGACTTGTATAATTCTAATAGAATGAAGATTATCTTGATGATATGATAGACTGTTATCTTGAACTTTCTCATAATGATAGAAATGATTTTGATGCATATATTAATCAAAATACAGAACCTACTACTATTGATCTTCTAGAATGGTGGAGCAATCGCGGCCAGGGATTTTCAAAACTTCAACCGGTTGCACGAGATGTGTTAGCTATTCAAGCATCTTCAGTAGCTTTGGAAGGCGCTTTTAGTGCAACAAGATTTCAAATTGGAGAGCATAGATATTCATTAGCAGCAGATAGTTTGGAGATATTAGTCCTATTTAGAGATTGAATTAATGGCGAGAGAAAGAGTTATGGTCGTCCACCTTTACTGACCAAATTTGAAAATGACGTTGATGAAATAATGCAAGATTTTAATGACGACGGCATTGATGCAATGGAGGAACTATCTAATCAACCAATTCCAGAGCATGTTACTAGAGAAACGTTAAATGATTTTAAAAAAAAATTCCTTGGTAGCATGAACTATTAAATTTAAATGTCTATTAGTATGCGTATGATAATTCGAGGTCTAATTCAAACAGAACCCTTCCTAGAAGGTGGCTGTGTAGATTAGATGTTTTAATATTCTACTAATATTTTGTAACTCAACTTGTACTATTTAATTAATATTAATAAAAGTATAGGCTATTCGCCTTAATTTTTTTTTTATTGTCTTAAATTTAAATTTTCAAACTTTTAAAAATGTGAAATTTAAACTTTTATAGTTTTACAGTTTTAAAGTTTGAATTTAAATTTTCAAACTTTTAAAGGATGAAATTTAAACTTTTATAGTTTTAAAGTTAGAATTTAAATTTTCAAACTTTTAAAGGGTGAAATTTAAACTTTTATAGTTTTAAAGTTTGAATTTAAATTTTCAAACTTTTAAAGTTTGAAAGTTTGTATTTAAAACTTTAAAAGTATAAATTTTTAACTTTATAATTATAAAAGTTTCAATATTATTTGAGTAATGTTCCTAATTTTTTAATTTTAAGATTTTTTTTTTTTTTTTAAAATATAGCTGTTGGGACCCGGTTTTCGGTCCGGTCCCGGTCCGTTACCGGTCCGGGACGGATATACATATTTTTTCCCGGAATTACCGGTTCCGGCCCGTAGTTCCCGGTTCAGTTTCGGTTCCGGTTTGTCCCGGTCCGATAGTCCCGGTTCCGATCCCGTTACCACACTTAGATAAATATGAAGAAAAAAAATTCAACTATTCTCTTGAATTTTGAACTATGAAAAAAATCTCAACAATTTACTTGAAATGACTTAAAAGGAGTATAACTAATTGAATATGAATTATAAGTCACTCGCATGGCCTACCCGTCTCAATTAGATGAAAAAGCTATGTGGGGATAAATGCGAGAGTAATTGAAAATAACTTAATAAGATGTAGAATGTTCATCTCTATTACGACATTTTATTATAAATAAGAAAATAGAGATCAACCAAGTCAATTACTTAGCTACTACTTTTGCTACAGCAGAAGGAAAAAACTTGAACGCCAAGATTGCTACAGTACAGTTGACATGGCCATCCATTTTATTTCACAACAAAAATTCCAT
Source organism: Solanum piurae (assembly GCA_029582685.1). Classification (NCBI taxonomy): domain Eukaryota; kingdom Viridiplantae; phylum Streptophyta; class Magnoliopsida; order Solanales; family Solanaceae; genus Solanum; species Solanum piurae. The sequence continues at coordinate 1,787 of JAJOOO010006218.1, forward strand.
CTGTATTCCTAATATAATCAATTTCACTATTATTCATACCGTCGATTCGAGCTAAATTCTAGGATCGTGTTTTAATTTCGTTTCTCCCACTGGACTTGCGTCACATCGGAGCTATGAGTGATGACTTCACCAATATCAGTCACCAAGTCTCCGTGTCCCCTTCCAAGAACTTTCTACATAAACCAAAAATTATAAATTCTAATGTGAAACCAAAAATGAGTCTCTTAAGAAATTTTAATTATGTCCAACAGTCCCTAACAATTCAGCATAAATACTGACTATATTCTCATTTCTCCAATACCAAAGACGAACACAATACATAAATTTTAATAATAGCTAAGAATGGCTCCGGGTAATCTGATATCAGATGCCAAATTGGCAAAGGAATTGCAGAAGCAATATGTTATTGGAGACTCTTTAGAAACTTTTGCAAGGTATGAAAAGGGCTTGATCGAGTCAGCTATTCCGAATCGAGAGAAATTGTATTGTCCTTATAAAAAATGTGCAAAGTTGCTCAGCCATGATCCTACTAATGAAGAAGCTGAGATTATTATTAAGGGCAAATGTCCTTGGTGCGCAGGACTGTTGTGCGCGCGGTGCAGAGTACCTTGGCACACTGGGCGTGACTGTCAACAGTTTCAGAAAGAAGAAAAAGACAGAGAAGATGACTTAAGGGTTAAGCTGCTTGCTGAAAATCGCAAATGGAAGAATTACCCTCATTGCAATTCTCTTGTTGATAAAGTTGATGATGGCTGTGTACACATCACTTGCAGGTTATTAGTGTGATATAGTATATACTTTTTAGGCTATCAAATCGTTTTTAAAATTACAGATCTCATATTTTAAGAAGATTTTTTAGACTGACGTTACGTTGTTGTGTATATATATATTGGGGTTCAGGTGTAAAGAGGAATTTTGTTACGCATGTGGAGAAACTTGGAGCGGAAGGCATTGGAATTGCCAGACTCGTTAATCATATTGGAGCATGAAGCTGGACATGAATACTACTACAAACAACAACATATCAATGAAACCTCTGGTTATATTTGAAATCTTGAAAATAAGATACGATACTTATTGCACGTTAATATAATAGAATTAAAGTGACTTGATGATATAAAAGTTACTTAATTATGTCGTTAATTTGATGCGCCATTCAAGTTGTATTATTATTATTATAGTACGAACTTGAGCCTTGTTTAGCAGTCCCTTGTTGAGTTGTTGTACTTAATATGCTTGAATTGGAGATCAAGAAGCTACGAAGCTTTTTACTTTTATTTCTTTTTCATTCTTGTCAAAAGGTATGAGACCTTTCTTTCTTTCTTCTTTTTGTCAAAAGTTATAGAAGGGGCACAGAATAAAAGGCGAGCAGTTAATAAAATGTACTTCAATGTCAAACCAGTGGGACGGATCATATGAATAATCAACAAAATATCGATTGGACCACCAAAGGATATGGTACAGTGAATAAGGTTGTTGCTTCCTTAACTAGAGCTTTTGAATTCGAGCAAATCTTTGGTAGAAAATACTTCCTCCCAAATGGGGCCTACGCGTACTTGGTATCGAGTTTAAAATAGTCAGACTACAATGTAAATACTGAACATTGAATGATAAATAAAAAAAATATCGTTTTGACTCTACGGGTGTGTTTGGTTAGAATGAAAATGCTTTCCTAAAATATATTTTTTAAAGAATTAAGTGTTTTTTTAATCTATTACGTACTATATAGATATTTAGTTATTTCCTAAATGAATTTACTAGTACTACATAAGACAAATGAGTAAAAATTTAATTTTAATTATCTACTATTCAAATGGATTGATCTTTAATTTTTGTCCTTCAAATTTAAACATATACTTAATGGAGAATAAGTTCTTTAAAGACGCAAATGATTATGATATATTAATATATTAAAAAATATAAATTTATATCTTGTGAAAAAAATTATTTATCTTGACATACAAAAAATTAAAAATCTAATCCCAAAATAAAGTTAGAGTAAAGAAGGGCGGGTTATTGTCGTGTGTGGCGCGAAATACCTCCAACTGATAGCGTTCCGATAACGTCAAACCAAAAAGCGTGTGAAGTTGTAACGGCTAATACAACAAAAGAAAACTAAAGGCCCAAAATTCTTCAAAACAATGGCTCTCTTGTTCAACACAAATCTCCTCAGAGCTCCTCTCACTTTCCACTCAATTCCACTTTCTCATTCTAAGCAATTCCCCAATTACTCTTCTATCTCTGTTCGTTGTTCATCTACTAATCAACAGAGTGATGAAATTCGAGATTCCGATCAAGATGAACCAAAGAAGAAGAAAAGACTCTCTGAACAGTCTTCATGGGAAACCAAAGATTCTGATGGCAAAGATTATCTTTACAGGCTTGGTGCAGAGGCCGATAATATGAATATCGCTGTTGGTGCTAGGGCTGGCGTCATTGATAGTCTGTTCGCCGGAAATTTCCTTGGAAAAGACTGTAAACAACTTCGATTTTTGTTTATCATTACCCTAGTTCATTGAAATTGTGTTGTGTTTATTGACGATTATCGTTGTTTTTCCAGCGGATATTGTGTTTGATTATCGGCAGAAGGTGACTAGGTCGTTTCAGTACCTTCAAGGCGATTATTATATTGCACCTGTGTTTCTGGTACATTGTTCTTTTGGGGGATTTTGCTTCTTGGTCACTTATTGTTGGGAGAAAATTAATCAATGCGAGTTTCTCACCCGTTTTTTTTGTTTTTGTTTTCTTGATGTACAGGATAAAGTTGGTAAGTGTCCGTCAGTGCCGCCATTCTACACGCTCATTGTATATTGTGTATGATTACTGGTGTTTGATTCTAGCATTTTAGCTTTCTTTTGAATCTTTCCTGCCGGGGTCAATAGTGGGAATCTGTTTACTTATGGATTAAGCACTGTTCTATTTGTCTTATCTTTACCGTTTTTATTAGGAGTAGTATAGAGGCAATCTTTTCTGTTGTAGATACTCATTTTTGGGTTAAATCTGCAGAGTTCTTACACTAAAATAATTTTTTGACTTTTGATTGTTCAACAAAGATAGTAAAAATCATGAGTTGCTATTGTTTCGTTTCTTATATGTGTTCTTACTTTAGCAGTTAAGGTAGTACTCAATGGGCAAATTGAAATTTCCTTTAGTCAAGGGTTCTATAGAATTTTTTTCTTGATGGGTAATCTAATTGTGGACTCAAAAGACTAAGTACATTTTTTGCATCCGGTACATAACATGTTTTCTCACAATCCTCTTTCCTTTCCTTTGATTTGTGGATGTGTTTATAAAATTGGTATAGTAGTTCATGTGCTTGGAGGATTAATACCTACACTTCTATACAGATTTTGACATGTAAACTTGTCATTTCACCCATGCACCTCTTATGCGGTTATTACAAGCAGAGCTTCCTTATTTAAACACATTGGTGGTAACCTTTCTTTTACTGTCCCTCTTTCAATAATATGTGGAATCTTATCCCTGCAGTGTGTCACATTGTGAAGAACTACATTTCTCATATTTTGAACGCCAAAGTTCCCCTGATTCTAGGCAAGTATTTTCTCTTTGCACTTTTGTCGTTAGAAACTTTAGGATCTTAGAATATGTACCTTATTCTGCGAAAGTATTTCTTGTACAAGTTATATTTTTTGCTAGAGATGTGTGAGCAACATATTCTGCATTGCTTTTCCTTTTAAAATAAACTCATGATGCTTCAATATTTTATCTTAGTGTAGGATTATCTTAGACATTTTGACTCTCATTTTATGCTTCCTGAACGTGATAATTGCTTTACACTCAAATTCAATCATGAAATGCCAGACCAAAATATAGTTTTTGATACTCCATGAATACTGTTAGTTTTGCTGCAAAAGATTTTGTATTATGCTCTATCAGCTTTTAAGCTGAATTTTAGGTATTTGAGAAGATATTGCTAAGTTGATATTTTTGTAACAGGTGTTTGGGGAGGAAAAGGGCAAGGCAAATCATTTCAGACCGAATTGATCTTTCAGGCAATGGGAATTGAACCTGTCATAATGTCTGCAGGAGAGCTAGAATCAGAAAGAGCTGGTAGCGTTATTTCTTTTAACTGTAAAAATTGCTCAAGAATGAGTTGGAACTTATTGACTAAACTTCAAACTGGAGTATTTATCATCATCCTTGGATAAAGAATCAAAAAGAAAAGAACCCCTTGCAACTAATATTTTGAACTATAACAAGCTAGGGTGTCAATTTACACTAGGATGTACAAAAATCCTGTCAATGTTAGATCCGTTTGATGATTTTTGATGCAAGATGTGGACACAAAACTGACTCGTTGTCGTTCCTCCTCTGATATTGCTCCCACTGTCATATCAGGAAAGAGTCTGTAAAAACCTGACTACCTTTTCTTAAAATTATCTTCCATGGTATATTATCACGAGGCTATGCCTAGTTAAAGTAATAACTTTCATAGAGGAACCAAGATTTACTGTTGCTGGTTCAGAAAAGTATAGTTGATTTAAATGAGCATAAACATAGATATATATATATATAAACATAAGCTAGAGATCACCCTCATCCAACAATTTTATAGGTTAATATGGTAGCTGACATTGCCATAATGAGACACAAAAGCTTACATGCAGAATCTCTTCCCAACTCAATTTGAGGACTCATATTTCAACCATCTAGGATGGTGATCATATTTATTTCCTTTTTCCAATTCTATAATCTGTGTTTTTTTCTATCCTTCTTTTATATATATATATATAAATAATTTTTTTTTACTTTTACATGAGTTATTTACTTATTTTTCTTTTCATCTTTCCTCTAACAGGAGAACCGGGAAAGTTAATACGTGAGCGTTATAGAACTGCTTCTCAAGTGGTTCAGAACCAAGTTAGAAGCTTTACTGCTTTTATTACCGGTATATGTATATGTTTGTATGTCTGGGTCCTGTTATTCTACATAGGTCATGTTATGATTTATGTTATATGCTATGAGTCTATGACTTATTAGCTGTTTTGGTTTTGACACATATTTATTCATTTTCTTGTTTCTTGTTTCCATTGACAATTGTTCATAGGGTAATGGATCACTCTCTGTTACTTTTTTTCTGTGCATAGAAATTCATAGAGAAGAATAATAGGGAACAGAAACTTTCACCCTACTTAACTATTTTATAGATCTAAGCAGCTCTTCTTCTCTGTCTCCTGTTTTCTTTTCATTCTCAATGCACAGGTTTCTTATTTCCCTTATCCTTAATCAATCATTCTTTCGCTTTCTGTTCTTTCCTAGGATTCAGGCCATCTGCTACAGCAACAACTTCATTCAGTTCTGAATATCATTTCTCTCCTCTTTCTTTGAAATTCTTTTCCTTGCCCACAACACCGACACTCTTCTTTTCACCTCTTTATTTTTCCCTTCTTATCTGGCATTCACCTTTTCTGCTGTTGTTCTCGCCTCCTGCCTTTACGTCTTCTTTTTCTTCTTCCATGGCCTTATAAGTCTCTTTCCTTTTTCTGACTATGAAATTGTTGATTTTTTTAAACCATCAAAACTGTGTTAAAATATTGTGTTACTTTTGAGCACGTTTTCTTAAAAATCTTAATGGAAGAACAATGTTGCTACTGAAAATATAAAAAGAGTATTCCAAAAAAGAGGTTTAGTCCAGTTTTGTGCTTCTGGTGCATTTTACTTTGTTTATGTAATGACTAGCAAGATCTATAGTTTACTTCTTTCTAAAATGTTAACAATGTTCCAAATGGATATATATTATATGTGATCAATATGAGCGCTCCCGATATTGCAAAACGTATATTCCTTCCTTTGTTCCACCATATTTTCATTATCCTAGGTGAAAAAGAAGTAAAAGTGCACCACACACACACACACCAATTTTAGATTGAGAGGCAGATGAAAATTGAAAACAATAAGAATAAGACATCCATGATATTCCATGTTCTTGAGAATGTATACTTAGTCCACTGGGAAAAGAGTAGCTTCACAGCTTAGCATTTGGATGCATTGTCTGTTTCACTCATGAACAAATGTTACAAAAGCATGCATATTTAATTCTGGATTCGATTGAAGTTTATGACTTTTGTGCTTTACTGAAACATTGTCTTAATTCCTGCTATAATTCTCTCTGGAGTCTTTCAATAATGTTTAAGTGAACTGTTAATGAACTGTGTTATGGTTCCTATTGCTTGACAGGGGAAAATGAGTGTTTTGATGATCAACGACATTGATGCTGGCCTTGGTAGATTTGGTAAGCTATATTATCTTTACTTGGATGTACGAATCTATACTTGTTGGTTTTTGTTTTTTCAGTTTCCATCAAACATCTCTTTGGTCTAAATGACTATATCTTTCAGGTCTCTTTTTGACCAAGAATTAAATGAACTGACATTATCCACTAAAGAGATTGCTTTTTCTTTTTTTCTATGAAGGTAACACGCAAGTGACAGTCAACAACCAAATTGTTGTCGGAACTCTGATGAATTTGTGTGATAATCCTACAAGGGTAAGCGTGGGGCAGGACTGGAGAGAAGGAGATATAACACACAGGATTCCCATTATTGTGACAGGAAATGATTTTTCAACAATATATGCTCCCCTAATTCGTGATGGGAGAATGGAGAAGTTCTATTGGTACCCCCCCTTCCCTCTCTTGCTTGTCCTAATCATTCGTTGGCTTCTTTCTTGCAACTTCGGAGTATATATAGGAGTCACGGGAATTACAACTAATCAGTTGCTGTAGGTTTGGTGCAGTCCAGAAACATCAAAAGTTCTATCCTTAGTAGATTTACTTTTTACTTTTGAACATGTGAGGTTAACTTTTATTAACATCATTAACATCTAAGATGGTGCTGAGAGGGTTACATTCAAAACACAAGAGCAGACCTTTTCCTTTCTAGCTTTGCAGTAACAAGGTCTCTACATCATTTACAAGGTCCATAATACAACAAAAAGCTAAGGAAATCGTTCCTGGATTTAATTTTTGGGCGACTTCAGAGTATAGTAAGGGTAGAAAACCTATTTGTTTTTATGAACTACCTGACGGTCCGTTTGGTGGAACACAATTTAACTTCTCACTGTCAAGTTTATGAAAAAGACAGTGCCACTGAAGCTAATATTTTACAGAGATTTAAGTATATACTTTTTCTACAACAACTATTTTTTTGATCAGGAAAATAGTGATTAATGTATATACTTTGGCTATTTCTTGTTGATTTTAAATCATTCCAATGTTATGCTTAAACTGAACTAAAAATTCTTGATCAATCAAAGTTAATAATGTTAATTTAGAAAGGGGGCTAGTCTCTTCTTCTCATCTTCCCTTTATTTAGTAATATTATTTAGTATTCACGTAGTAACTTACTCTTCATTTTTACTACTACTTGTTGGTTCATTTTCTTTATTTATCTTGCTATTTTTCTGTCGTTATTTGGCTATATATTACACTTCTTTTAAGCTGAGGGTCTATCGGAAACAACCTCTCAACCCTACAAAGATAGGGGTAAGGTCTACATATATCCTACCCTCCCAAACCCCACTTGTAAGATTTCACTGGGTATGTTGTTGCAAATGAATTTAGATGTTCTCCGTGGATAACAAAGTGTTGTTATACATTTCTTGAGAGTAGTAACTATTTTCTCTTTCATGATACAGGCAGCCCACCCAAGAAGACATCGTGAATATTGTTTGCAGAATGTACGAGAAAGATGGCATAACAAAGGATGAGGTTGCAACTATTGTTAATACCTTCCCAAATCAAGGTGACCAACCATACATGAAAGTTGTTTAAATTCATTCTCATGGAACATATACAATTTTTTGATATTTTTTTGCTGGCTCACACTTCTGGCAATAAGGACTTACAATCGTACACAATCACATTGGTTACATATGTTATTATGGGACTATGGATTGGCTAAGAATTGGTTAAATATTACAGTTCATGATCATAAACTGTTTATATCACTAGATTGTCATATAAATAGAGCGAAAAATGCAGAGGTGCGAAAGCCTTTTTCCTCTCATATTTCTTGTTCATCTCTTGGCAGCATTGGATTTTTATGGAGCTATGAGATCTAGAACATACGACCAGTCCATCTTAAAGGTAATCTAATTTGAGCAATGTCATTTTACTTTATTCAACCTTTAGCCAAGCATGTTTCCTAGGTGTCTTCTTGAGCTTTTTCTTGAACTAATTGGTCAAAGAACATTCTCTCATTTCGTCAGAGGAAAGAAAAGGCTAATGTTGCTAAAAGTTTCTCTTTATCGGAGTCATTGGAGAAAGTCAGGGTTAACTGTCTACTTAATTAGCTCTTACAATTAGTTTTCAGACGATGGAAATACATGTAATTTGGTGAATAATGACATTATTATGTCTGGGGCAGTGGACAGAAATGTTAAGTTGCTGAGTTATGATCATTGCATCTGTGTTCCTGAAGCCGGGTATTCTATAAGATGCTTTTCTATCAATAAAGAGAAATAAAGAAATTCATGGTAACCTCAGAAAAACGACATTCCACATTTTCCTTCTACCCTGAAAGACAACTAGATGACCATGTTGAGGTATAGCTAAAAAGGTTCATGTTTTTGTGTACGTTCAAACCTCGTTATAATTCATTTATTATAACGTCATTTCACTATAACGGCCTGATTTTCTCCAGAACCGATTTTTCATAACGTCAAATACTAGTATAAATATATAACATCACCTCATTATAACAGCCATGAAAATCAAATGCTGCCACTATAATGGTGAATCCTTAAGAGTAGTTCACTAATGTTGTAAAAACTTATCAGGAGACAGACCCAACTTATGGAATTACACTGGATTTGTTGTTGTTGCTGATGAGTGTTCTTTAATCCATAGTAGATTCACATGGTTCTGTAGGTATAAATTACTCTCTTCAACTTCTCTCAATTTACAAAGTTTGGGTGTTCTTTGGTCCATAGTAGAAATCTTGAAACTAAAGTAATATGTCAATAAAGTCTCTTGGGATTGAGGTGTAGTTACGTTGTTATCATTATTGTTGTAGAGTAATCTTTATTGTTTTTCTGGAAAGTGAAGAGCTGCAGAACAAGTGAGTTCATGAGAACTCGATATTATATAAGGATTATTTTGAATTTATAATGGAAGTTGGGACTTAAGTTATTGGTTGGTCATAGAACAATGCAGCAGAGCCTTGCTAGTCTATTGCAGTACCATAGGGGCAATTCTCATTGTTTTTGGGATCAGTAGTCACTATATAGATGTTGCCAAAATCATAAGGAGGCTTTGCTGTAATTAGTGAATAAAATAAGATACAGATTCAATGTACTATAGTATTGCTCTATGATGGCTGGTTCTCGGATTTGTAAAACTCGGCAGCAAGCACTGCATAATTTCAATCTGGTAGTCCATTCCACTTTTAAGGTTCTCAAAAAGGTCTATAGAAAAAAAAGGCAGTCCCTTAATGAACACATTTGCTTCATCAATTGTTGTTGCTTGTAAATGGTGAGTACAAATAATTATTTTGTGTTTGCTTCTTTTCTACCACATTGGTAACAAGTTTCTAATCTAACACCAACTTTCGGAGGCTTGATTAAAATTTCAGTTACTCTTTTGTGCTTTCCACTTTTATGTAGTGGGTTGAAGACTCTGGAGGTGCTGAAGATATTGGCAGAAGATTTCTTCGACAAAGAAAGAAGGGAGAACTCCCAGTTTTTATTCCTCCAGAGGTAAGGCATTTTCTGTTTCCCTTCCTTTTTCATGACAATCAAGGCAGGAGGAAATCTGATTTCACTTGGTAAAGTAATTTTACATATAGTTTTGGCTTTTCATGTTTGTTGATTTGGCAGAAAAGTTGTTCGGACAACTAAAGAATCTCTTTTTTTACATAAGCAAGAAAAATGCTAAAAATAATGCAAAGAAGGGGTTTGGGGGGGGGGGGGAGTTAATTTGCCGTGCGGTATAAGCACTAACATTCATCAGGTCATAAGGATAAGGGGATGAAGGAATTAGAGGGAAAGCGAGATTTGAAGAGACCATGTATTTGGTACAGCTAGAAAATGTTTTCAATTTTCCTATGTTTGGTTGGTCAAATATCTGGAAAACATTTTCTCTAAGAAAATATGTTCCTTAAAAATGAGGAAAATAACTTCTCTAATGATATTACCTGATACCTATTGTTGATAGGTGTCAGATATCTAGTGGAATTAATGGATGTGCACGCAAGCTGGCCCGGTCAAAACTAGGAGGATCAATTAAAATAGAAGTGTGGGGGTAGTAACTCAACCTGTCCAAAGTTTATTTGCGTTCAAGTAGTTGGGTCAAACATGTGATGAATAACTAGTTATTAAACAACCCGGGCCAAGTCAAGCCTATTTCTTAGACAGTTTTTTGTTACAATTATGTATAGGAAATCTATCTAATCCATTTATCTCGTTCTTCCCTTCTATTTTTAGTTAGAGATTGGAGTAACTTATTGAGTTCTTTTAGCTTAGGTCTTCACACATAAGCAGGGTTGAGAATCAACTTGAGGACTACTCTCTTAGAAGTAAAATCGTTCACTTATTCTACTGGTTTAATTCTTGTTGAACAGCAAACAGTGGAAGCCTTACTTGAATCGGGACACTCTCTTACGAAAGAACAAATGCTGATTATGGAGAGCAAACTTTCAAAAGAATACATGAAGAACATGGAAGAATAGTATGGAGTGCTGCAACTATGTGAGTTAAAGAGGCTTCAGGTTGATTTTGTGTATATCATTGAGTGAATGACAGTAAAATGTATTATCCAATCAGGAGTACTGAAATAAATTTATCATCCTTTACGAATTCGTTTTTAGTTTTATGTCTTTTCTTCTATTCAATGTGTAAGAGCAATATAGTGTATTAACAAATTCATTTCTTAAAGATGAAGGTCCTCCTCTACTGTAATGGGAGTTGAGATAGTTTATAAATGGACCATTTACTTCACCTTAACCCCACAGTTTGATGAAGATAGAATGATGCTAACTGTACTTAGTACTTTTTGGATGGAGCCCTTCTTTCATTAGGTTCACTTTTTTAAAATTTATTTTTATAACAAGTATACGGTATCCACTTGCTTGACAAATTTAGATTTATATCGTATAGGGCTCTCAGTAAAGGGAGTCGCTCTCCTACCAAAGACTTTTTCATTCTTGAAATTCGAATTAAATTTTTGGTAGAGAATGAAGAGTTCCATTTATCCTATTATGTATTGTAGTGGTTCTTAGGCTCACTTTTAATATAATAGGGGTTTAGATAGCTAACAAATGCACCATTTCATTATCCCACAATTTGCTGACAATAGGATGATATCTGGTGCTAACAAACTATACTAGGCACTTTTATGATTACTACATATATTATGGATAATATTTGTTTGATAATGGTCTGTGTTCTTGTGGCCCGACGTGAAAGGGCGTGGCAAGAGAGCGAGTTCGATTCGCAAATAACCAACAAGAAGTTCGTCAATACTGTTGCAAGATTGGTACTTGGTAGCTCATGAGCAACATACCTTAGGCGGGTTTTGAAGTGTCTATCAAGGGTGTTAGCGCATGTCGATACAGTGAAACGTGTAACCCAACTGTTCTTTAGAAACTCAACGAGAACAATAATAACTATATCTCAATTCCAAATAAATTGAGATTAACTATATGAATCATCACTTTTTTTGTTTAAGCTAAACTCGATGACTCTAACTAAGAAATTTCTTATTACAAGCCATGATCATGTCATACGACATAAAGCTCAAATTTCCCACTGGTGCTAAAATTTGAAGCATACCTAAAATGAACCAATAGAATTAAATAAGTAAATATTAAAAAAATGACAATCATATTAATCAAATCAAAAGGCTATATTACCGTTAAAATACTATAATCAAAAGAAGTCATAAATATATACTACTAATATTAAGATATTTTTATAATCATACAAATTAGCTTTGTCCTTAATTAACTCAATTGAAAAGAATGGCTCTCACAACGAATTTTTGAGGACCGTTTTTGTATACATCATTCATGATGCCCAAAAAATAATTAAAAATGGCAATGAAAGAGATGCCAAAGACATTATAAATTGATAGAGGGACAACAAGTCATAATCCAATTGATTCAATGCCGACTTTAGCATTAAAGTTGTGCATTTCAATTTTCAATGACTTTTAAATGGAGGGTCTTCTTCAGTCCTTGAAATATAAAAGAGTATTAACTTGTTATTTATATACCCAACGGTATAAAAAAACCTTCCTATTATCAAATTGAGTTTATCTATTATACTAGGTAGTCTATTTTTTTTATAAAAACAAATCGTTGTATTCAGACCAACTTACGTGTACCTCGACTTTTTTCGTAAGGTATCTGCTAGGCGCGGGTACCATCGACGGTTCTACAGCCTTGTTTATAGGTTATGTGACTGAGATCTTAAATATATATATTAAAATCAATCCACTAAATATGAGGGAAACCATTATAATTGTTGAATTAACTTGATCATGTCACAGGAATTCATAAATTTCAAATATGAATTTGTATCCTACACTCCTACTACCTTCCACCAATACAAATACTTGGTAATTTTGTTCGCTAATGCTTGAACAAATAGAAACAAATCGCCTTCTATTTTTAACCTTCAATAAAATTTAAACTTAAGACCTCATGATTTTCAACCTTGTTTCATTTTCAAGATTACAAATTTCACTTTGATACTGAACTACTCTTAAATATATTAAGTGTGACGTGATATTATAATTTTTTACACCGTCAATATATATAAATTCAAACGAAGTTTGTCGATAGAGATTAGTACTTAAATACTGCATAAAGAAAGTCCATTTATTGTATGGTGTAAGGCTTCTTTCAAGGTAGGTGAGCCAGTGTTTTCATGCCTCATGAAATTCCCACTTCTTAAACAGAAGAATAGAGTGGTCCATTTTGCTAATCCATTTATCAAACTATTTTCAAAACCTAATAAAGTGCTTAATTAGTTTTTTGCCTTAATCATAACTTCAGCTTTCACTTCACATTATTTAAACATACAATATTATGATTAGTGAAGAATAAAACCACTAAAATAAGTCTATTTTAACAAATTAATTGCCATCCCTCCAAGGAAAAAAGAAATCTAAATTGAAAACTAAATCAAAGCCACCATCTAATTGTAGATAAAACTATTTTATTAAATTAAGTATTTATTAAAGTTGTAGAAGCATAAAGTTTTAGGTGCTAATTAAGAGGCTTCTAGATTTTTGAATAGTTAATACAAAAAAGTGACAATATTTGGGTCACTAAAACTGATAGTTGAAGTTGACGAAAGGCAAACGAAATCGTTTTGTCTATCTTTTTCTTTACACTTCCTTTTCTTCTTTTTCTTCTTTTCTTGTATTCTTTAAGAAAGATTCCTACTAATTATAGTGGTTCTAACTTAATAGACAACATATAATACATATAGACAACATATAATTCATATTTAATGTAATCTTACGATAGATTATTTTCAATAGATCCTTGGTTCAAGAAATTAAAAACCAGTTCAAAACAGTTCTAAGAAAAAGAAGTAACAGAAATACAAAAAATAACAAATAATAACAAAAATAGCAGATAGTCACATAGCAGAAACTACAACCAAAACAATACAATAATCAATGTATAAGAAACAACAGATAGTAACAGACATTGAGGTACAAAAAAATTAAAAAAGTAGTACTACTTTAAACTACACTGAGTATGTTATAAAAAAAATCGCTACGAATATATACTTTGTATCTTCCCTATGAATTCGTGATGAATTTATGATGGAATATACTCCCTCTGTCCCAATTTATATGACATAGTTCGGATTTCGAGATTCAAACAAGTTTATCTTTGACCGTAAATTTTTCATATATCTTTTAAATATTTTGAATTATCAATTATTGTGACTTATAGTACTTTTTATGTAGTTTATAAATATATAAATTTTATTTTAAAAAATTTGAAGATTTCATGAGCAAATTCTCGGTCAAACTCAAACTGTTTGACTCTCGAAAAGCGAAATGTGTCACATAAATTGGGACAGAGGGAGTAATGTTTATCTAAATTAGAAATGAATTTTAGTTAATCAATCACAAAATATTCGACATACTTAATCTATAAAGAGATTTTATAACAAATTGTGATGGATAATAAAACGGACAAATCTATCACAAATTTTATCTAGTAGAATACTCAATTATGATATCTGCATCAAGATCA
>JAJOOO010006219.1:0-10756 GCA_029582685.1 Solanum piurae
TAATTCACTTTCTCAAAGAGATTGAGAGGCAAACTTTCTCACTTTTCTTTTTCATATTAATTTTCTGATCTTTTAACCTTATTTATGCTACAATTTACTTTTACTCTATTTATCTTTTTCATTTTACTTTCTTCCTCTTCTTTCTCTATTTCTTCAACACTCCACCAGATTTAAGTTGCCTGGAAAAAAAGTATGAAATCATCATACTATTAATAATTATTACAAGTGACGCTACCTCCTTATTTTTCTCAAAAGAAATCAACTTTTTGCAAATTAGAATAACACTGGATCAAATTAAAAATCAACACCTTTCCATAGCTAAGTGTTCATAAGTTCAAGGACAAGAACATGAAATTGAACAATATAGAGAAAATCCAGTTGAGCAAATAAAACTAACAAAGCATCAAGGTCAAAATTAGTATATTTTGCAACTAAATTTTTACTACTTCAACTACAACAAGACACAAATTGAAGAAACCCAGATTCGAATCAGATCCAAAAATTGATTACTACACAAGTATATCAACACAAATTCATTAACATGAGCAACCCAAATGAAATTTCTCTTTTTAGATTAATGTAAGCCAAATCAATATGCTCAAGACTTCGAAAGTTTGAACTTTCAAGGATTTCACCAATTAAATTCATATTTCATTCAAATATTCTTTGTTTTAATCTTCCCAAACTCCAACAATATTCTCACCAGAGGAAATCCATTAAACACCAAACCTAGATATTCAAGATTGGTAATGTTATTGTTTTTACCGGAAAAATAAGTTCATATGCATATATAAAATCTACAGCTCCGTCAAATTTTCAGTTAGACGACGGATATCTCTGATAAAATTATTTCACCAAATCAAGATATTTAAGTTTTTGAAGCCGATGAATATTCGATGGTATGAAATCCACAAATTAATTTTGAAAAAGGTCCAAATATTGCATGTTGAAATAGTTGTATAAGAAAATTGGGAACTTAGATTAAGAAACTAAATTTTTTGAGATTACAGATGGAACTTAGAATATCAACTTCAATGGTAGAAAAATTTTAGTTGAAGAAAAGGAAAGAAAAAGGAAAAAGAAAAGAAGAAACTGGCTGGGAAAGAAAAGATAAAACATAGAAGGGAAATAGAATAAATAAAAAGAATAATAATATTTTTATATAATAAAAGTACCATATATGTTACATGACACCGCGCGTGCAACACACCACTCACCACAAATCTGGGTATGGTCTTTTAAGGGGCAATATATTACACTTTTAAAATGTCTAAGGAGGTAATAGGACTCCCGTAAAATATAAGTGTGTAGTTGAGAATTGATTAATAGATTAGGGGGTCATTTGGCCATTTTCTCTTTTTATATATAAGAAAAAAAGATTGAAATGTATTTGAAATAAATTTTATTTTTTAAAGTTTAAAAATCATTTTCTATAATTTTTGGGGCCCACTTGCCACATGTCGTCTTTTCATTAAGCATTTTGCCATGTCATCGAGAGTGTGTCACCCGCACTTTACATTTTTTGCTGATTATCGAAAAGTGTCTAATAGGAATAAAGTTTAAATATATAAAAGTGTTCAATAGGTTAGTCCTCAGTTGAGGTGTCTAAGTGAATTATGGTAAATGAGAAGATGATAACCTTAAAGTCCTATAGAAATAAAACTAAAAGTTATCTAATAAAAGGCTAACAACATAATAATTTTGCCACTGAATTATTATCATATCATCAATATTTAATATTTATTTTGCAATCTTAAAAATAAATTCTTAGTTTTTTCTATAAGTTGGATCTCTAATTTTCTTCCTTTTATGTACTCCTTTTTTCGTTCAAACCAAACTCTGAGAATTTTTTTTTTCTTAATTTAATTTGTTTTATATGTTTAACTTTTAATTTTCTTCCTTTTATGCATTGTTGCTTTCTCTTGTTCAAATCAAACTTTGAGAATTGTTTTTTCTTAATTTTTTTTCTTTATGTTCAATTTTAAATTTCTTTATTTTATGTAAAAAAAAATCATTTAAACCAATCTATGAAAAAGTATATTAATTTTATCAGGATTCTTTTCATATATTTTAGAAATCTTTAATTTAAATGTATTCTATATATTTTAGAAGTTAATATTAACAAGATAATTATGAAATAAATTATAATAAATGGTAATTATATATATTATAAAGTCTTTATATTTTTTGATTTATTTTTATGGATAATATGGTCATCAACTATGAACATATTTTCAACGAAGAGAAAATTAATGGAGAAGTTAATATTTTTAACAAAAATTTATACAAGTACCCTTTTAATTAAGATCTATTTTTAGACGCAATAATCATTTTATCATTAAATAAGTTTCTTCCTTTTATGTACTTTGCTTTTTTCGGTTCAAACCAAGTTTTGAGAAAAAAAATTTCTTAATTTTGTTTTATATGTTAAACTTTTAATTTTCTCCCTTTAATGCATTGCTGCTCATGTTCAATCAAACTTCGAAAAAGAAATTTCTTAATTTTGTTCAACTTTTAATTTTCTTCCTTTTATTCTTTTGTTTTTTTGTTTTCATTCAAAACCAAGTTGTGATGAAATATATTTATTTTATCAGAGTTTTTTAAATATATTTTTGGAGTTTTTGATTTACACATATTTCATATAATTTAGGAGCTAATATTATAAAGATAATTAAATAATAAATTATAGTAAATGACCATTTTTTGTATTGTAGAGTCCGTTAACATTTATAAAGACTTTCATCCTTTTAATATAGTACTATTAGTTAAGTGTATGTGTTTTTACACGTGAATATCGTGTTTACTAATAATATATAAAAAGAATAAATTATTATGTGAATGTTAAATAATTCAATACAACACTTTAAAAAATAACGTAAAGTTTTTAAGATTAAAAATGTTAAACTCAATCTGTATTCTAAATAATACTACTGATAAAAAGGAACTTTGCAGATACAAACTAATTCCTACTTATATAAACAATACATAAATTTCTCATAATTAATTCTTATATTATTAATATTTTATGTTGGATTTTCTTAAATTCTTTTATATACTGTGCTTGACATGACCTTCAAACAATTTGGAAGCACCGAATGACTTGTCTACTTTCCTCAGAAATTGCTTATCAGCCACATACTTCTTTTGAAAGAAAATAAATAAATTATAGTTAGAAAATTCTCCTGCACACTTTTCTAGAGATAATTTTTTTTATGAGTAATACAATTTTACTGATAAAACTCAATATAACATTAGTGCAAATATTATTCCAAACGTCTAATTAAGATTTTTATATTTTACCTTAATTGGAGATATCAACTTTATCTGAGAAATAGAAGATGATTTACTGTCTTAATTATATATCCAATGCTTAGATATATTAGTCAGGTTAGCTAATTTAAAATATTAAATAATTAAAGGTATGAGTTCATTTAACTACAATGAGAAAAATCCATATAAAAGAGACATATACAAAAAGTTTTAAAATATAAAATTCGATACTTTTACAAATATTATCAGAACTCTTGGCGATAAGGACTATAAATTCTATTATATAACTCCTAAACATTTCAAATAAAAAATATGTGTAGTGAAAAAATTGTTATTTTTAGACAGAAAAATATAATATTAAACAGGGCTATAAGAAAAAAAATTAATATTAGAAATTACCAACCGCGGTCAAAGAAAAAGTAAATTAATCAATTTATGAAGAAAAAGATATGGAGTCATTATTCTTTGATGAAATACTAAAAAATGTTTGGCGTTTGGTTAATTTTCTAAATTCAGCTTTATTTCCAAAAAATGTTTTTTTTAGAAAATATTGAGTCAAGAGTTTATTGGAAACAACATTTCTGTATATTATAAAGGTAGAAATAAAATTGTGTACATTCTACTCTCTCTAAACACCACTTGTGAAGCTACATGAATAAGTTATTATTATTGTTTTTTTTTAAAAAAAATAAATACTTTTGATGAGAAAAAGTTTGTTTTTGATTAATTAATTTTGAAAATTCAGTTTTGCGTGGTTAGTAGTGTTTCACCAATCTTTTAAAAAGTATTTCTAAGTTAACTTTCTTAAAATAGTTTATGAGAAAAACTATTTTTTAAGCTTATGATACTCCATAAAAACAATTATTTTCCTTCAAAAACTTGATCAAACACTTTATCTTTAAAAAAATTAAAGATAAATAAACACTTTTAATATTCTAAATTTTTTTATTAAACAAACAATAAGATATTAAAGAGTCCGTGTTTACCAAAAAAACTATTATAAATACAATTCATATAAAAAATAGCATATTTTTGATAAATTAATGAAAAAAAAGTTTTATAAATTCTACCAAACACATAGCAAATAAATTAGAATTTGACTAGTCTTAAGTTTGAAGTCCACCTAGAAGTCACATTACGTGTTGAATTTATCAATTAATGACTCTTTAAATTAAAATGAATGGAAAGAAATCCTAAATATTAGGGAATTAAAATTAAATGTTTAGTTTTAAATATTGGGAAAATAGTAAATGATAAAAAAAAAAATTATGGTAGAAAAAGTTTAATCAATATTTCTAACGATGTTAATGTATGCTTTTAAATTGTGTATATATCGTGCTAGTTAATAATCAATCTCTTTCTCTCAACAAAATTATGGTAAAGAAGAAGATGATAACCTGAAAGTCCTATGGAAAGAAACTAAAAATCATCTAACAAAAGGCTAACAACACAATAATTTTGCCACTAAATTATTATCATATTATCAATATTTATTTTGCAATCTAGAAAAAGTTTCTTAGTTTTGTTCTTTAAGTTGAATCTCTAATTTTCCTCCTTTTATGTACTCCTTTTTTCGTTCAAACCAAGCTCTGAGATTTTATTTTTTCTTGATTCAATTTGTTTTATATGTTTAACTTTTAATTTTCTTCCTTTTATGCATTGTTTTCTTCTCTTGTTCAAATCAAACTTTGAGAATTGTTTTTTCTTAATTTTTTTTCTTTATGTTCAATTTTTAATTTCTTTATTTTATGAACTTTTTTCATTTAAACCAAGCTATGAAAAAGTATATTAATTTTATCAGGATTCTTTTCATATATTTTAGAAATCTTTAATTTAAATGTATTCCATATATTTTAGAAGTTAATATTATCAAGATAATTATGAAATATAAATTATAATAAATGGTAATTATATCTATTATAAAGTCTTTATATATTTTTGATTTTTTTTATGGATAATATGGTCATCAATATGAACATATTCTCAACGAAGAGAAAATTAATGGAGAAGTTAATATTTTTAACAAAAAATTATACAAGTACCCTTTTAATTAAGATCTATTTTTGAAGCAATTAGAGTCGTCAATATGGGCTAGGCCCGTTGGGTCGGCCTGGCCTAACCCGTGATTTGATAGGGTTGGGCTACGATTTTTGGAGCCCATTTAAGAAAATGACTTGTTACCCCAACCTGAATAACTCTGCCGATTTGTGGGGCTTGAGAAATATGGATAGGGTCGGCCCGTGGGCCAAATAAAAAATAATTAAAATATAAAAATAAAATAGAGTATAAAAATAACAAGAGTCTAAACTCAAAATCTATTTAAAGTTTGAAATATTACAATTTACATACAAATTATGTTTATAAAATATATACTACATAAAATAAGAATTTCCTAAAATTTCTAGAGAATCACTACATAGGTCATAGCCTATGGAATATTGTCATAGTTTTTGTGTTTTATTATAATCATTAGAAAATAATTAGGTTAATATTTCTATTTAGTTATTTGTGCTTTTACTTGAAATCAAACTTAATAAATATTATAAAGATAATTTTATTTGTGTATTTGATTAACAAGTAGTAACACTAACACCATGTAATACTATTTTGTCGATATTTATGAAAATATTTTAAAATTATAATTTAATTATAAAAAAAATACTTTTAAGAAAAGAGGGTTGGCCCGGTAAAGCCCATAGCCCATGTACTTGTGGGCTGGGCTGGGCCGATCATTTTCTGGCCCACACAAAAAATGGGATAGCCCGACCTGGCCCGTCAAATTTCAAATCTTGTATGAGTTAGCCAGGATGGAGTGGGTCAACCCATATTGACAGCTCTAGACGCAATAATCATTAATCATTATATAATTTTCTTCCTTTTATGTACTTTGCTTTTTTCGGTTTGAGAAAAAAAAAAAATCTTAATTTTTTTTTATATGTTAAACTTCTAATTTTGTCCCTTTAATGCATTGTTGCTTTCTCATGTTCAATCAAACTTCGAAAAAGAAATTTCTTAATTTTGTTCTTTATGTTCAACTCTTTAATTTTCTTCCTTTTATTCTTTTTTTTTTTTTGTTTTCATTCAAAACCAAGTTGTGATAAAATATATTTATTTTATCAGATTTTTTAAAATATATTTTAGGAGTTTTTGATTTACACATATTTCATATATTTTAGGAGTTAATATTATAAAGATAATTAAATAATAAATTATAGTAAATGACAATTTTTTGTATTGTAGAGTCCGTCAACATTAATAAAGATCTTCATGCTTTTAATATAGTACTTGTTATGTGTGTGTGTTTTGCACGTGCGTATCGCATTTACTAATAATATATAAAAATAATAAATTATTATGTGAATGTTAAATAATTAAATACAACACTTTAAAAAATAACGTAAAGTTTTTAAGATTAAAAATGTACTTAAAGAGGAACATGATAACTCACCATTACACTAACAATTAAGGAGCAAAATTAAATAAAGTGAACAAAATTTTGCCATAAATATCAAAAGTCAATTATATTGGTGTTGATATACGAAAGCACATTCTAAGCAATAAGGTAAAGGAAAAACAAACAACCAGTAAGCCAAGCAGCGGTAGGATTGGGATAGAATTTTTCAAACTCATTTAAAACTAGTGCTTATAAGTCCAATCCATATAAGCCCTTGGCCCTTGAGGCTTGATCGGGGTTGGCCCATGGGCCAAAACTATTTATTTAATGGCAACTTACAAAAATCTCTCTAGTGTATGAGCTAATTACTTAAAGGAACATTATGTCGTAATATTACGAATCTTATCAGATTTTGATACGTCCAGATAAATGTATCTCGAAATACATGGATTCAAAATTAGGTTAATTTGTTCTAGATACACTCTATCTTTGTGAATTCATATGTATCTCGAATACATATCAAATCTCGTGCCCTCGCATCCCTTCCATCTCACTCGCCACTCTCTTATCTCATTCGCGTATCTAGGTTGCATCACGCCAGATACATATATCTAGTATCCTAGATACATGTTAATCACACTAGATTTTTTGCTAGTGTTATTGAAAGAACACCATTATTTTCCATATTTGATTTGAAAATCTTCTCATCTTCTTGATGTTATAGAATTTTAAGTTTGAAGAAAAAATGAAGTACCTTTTTCCATCCTATCCCATTCACAGGTACTATTCATTGATACTATTAAAGTAGTTTTCTTGCTTTTGTGCCAGCTCATGATCTAAATGAGTCGCACATACACCTTAGTACATGTTTCTCGACGCTGAGGGCAGCCCCGAAGAGCTGGGGATTTCGTGAAATTTTTGATTCACTGCCTTGTATTTCTAATAAGTTGTTTAATAGTTGGCATTGTTGAATCGTATACATAATATGATGGGTTGGTTTAGATTGATCTTAATCGAATGATGGTCAATTACTTCTATTTAATAGAATATTCAATTCGAAGATAAAATTTCAAATCACAGATTTGCGTGAAAATACATGTTATTTTCCTTGAACCGCTACAAAATCAACAATTCTATAAGCTTGGCTTTTGTTGCTGACATAAAAATGTCTCTTTCCATATCTTCGTGTACAACCCAGAAGGGTTTGCCCATTCTTTCTACATAAACCCTCGTGAGGGTTTCACGTAGTTTCATCATCAATCTCTTCTTTCGCCATCGATGCAAAAGTATCACTTTGCTTTTGAGATAAATATGCTTGCAATTGAGCGTATAATGGATTATTTTCTGAAATATCATCCAAATGTATCGAAGAAGTAGCTTCTTTTGAAGAGCTTGTTAGTTTTACCAAGCTCATTCCTCCCCTTTGTATAATTGGAGAGCTGGATGAGGATCCGTATGACGATCCGGATGTTTTTTAGGAGGATGATCTTCCCCTTCCGCGAGTATAACTGCCCCTTCCTCTAGCCTTGGTTACCCAAGGAGGATCCATCCTGCAAACATAGCATTTAGTTTTAATCATCTAAAAGGTTATAAATTTCATAACAATAAAAGCTCTCATAAAGCTCTTGTTCGATCATATAATCAGCGACGATATCCATCACCATTCCGTGTATAATTTTCCATAAAATATATTCTTGTAAATCCCTATTAAGAGGAAGTGCTTTAAAAATTGTAACCAAATATTTATCAGGAAAGAAGTCAAGAAAACCCATTATTTAAGAAGAAAGATATTCTCTAGATAAGAAGTCTGGTAGGGAATTATCACTTCCCTTCTTATAATGAATTTCAAAATCAAAAGGGGCTAATTGTGCCTGCCACCTTGCAAACATTAATTTAGAAGCATCATGTTTAAAATCTTTATCAAACATATATTTAACTGCTTGAGCATCAGTTTTTATTACAAAATTCTGATTATATAAATCATCTTGAAATTTTAAAACACATTTTACGATAGTTAACATTTTATGAGCTACCGTTGCGTATTTTTTCTTAGCATCGCTCCATTTACCTGAATGAAAACGAATCAGATATTCATTCTTATCATGCAGATTAATTTGCTTTAATATTCCACCATAACCAATATTGGACGCGTCAGTCTCAACAATCTTTGGCCAAGCTGGATTAGCAAGAGTTAAACAAGGCAAAGATTTAACCATTTCTTTAATAGTTTTAACTAAATTAGTGAGACTATTAGTCCAAGGTTTCTTATGATCTTTTTTTAGCCTGTCATATAAGGGGGCTAAATCGCGAGATAAATTTTTATAAAATGGGGAAATATAATTTAAGCTTCCCAAAAACCGTTGGAGCTGCGTCCTATCTGTAATAATATCAGAAAATTTTGACGCGAATTCAATAGATCGTTGTATAGGAGTAATCTTTCCTTGACAAATCAAATGACCTAAAAATCTTACTTCTGTTTGGAACAGACTCATTTTTGGTTTAGAAATCACCAAACCATTTTGGATTACTATTTTCTTAAAAATGTCTAAATGCTTAATATGCATTTCTAACGTTTTTGAATAAACAAGAATATCATCAATATATACTATAATGAACTCCAAATAAGGATTAAAAATATCATTCATAATTTTTTGAAATTCTGAGGGAGCATTTTTTAAACCAAAAGGCATTACATTCCATTCGTATTGTCCAAACGGAACATTAAACGCCGTTCTATAAGAATGGTCTTTAAATATTTGAATCTGCCAATATCCAGATTTTAAATCAAATTTTGAAAAGATATTAGCATCATATAATCTTGTTAATAAATCCCTCTTATTTGGAATAGGATATCTAATCCATTTTAAATATTTATTTAAAGGTTTATAATTTATAACTAACCTGGGAACACCTGCTCATCAACAGTAGATACACTGTTACTAGGACCTAGATAGGGGCCCAGTATCCTGTACAAAGATGCTTTCTTTTCCTATAAATAAGTATGTTTTTCTTTAATTAAGAGCAGGTTTTAGAAACCCCCTCTTCTTGAATTTTCTCTCTCTCTCTCTTGTAAAAATTCTCTAAGTCTTGTAAGTTTGCCGGACTTTGGCCGGAAGTTTAATAAAGGTTGTTGTTCACAACAAGGTACCGTCTTTTATTTATCTACTTTAAATAATTTATATTCTCCGATCTAAAGTCGTGACTATGTCCGGCTAAAGAATTTTATCTATGTCGGAAAACTAACTTCAGATTTATATATACCACATGAAAGATCTAGACTTTATTAAAATATGAATAGATTTTTATATAAGTTTTTGGCTTGGTTTAAAACTTGGTTTTTGACACTTATAGTGAAGAAGATCTAAATAATATTTCTCAAGAATTTTATGAAACTTGTGCTTTACATAATCATATTATGTTCTTTGTACCTTGGTTTATAACTACTTATATGCCGTTATTCATCAACGTTCTTGAACGGTCATACAAAGATGAAACAGGTAAATTTTTTAATTCTATTTATCCTCCGCAAGCGCAATTTATTTTACCTAATAATACATGTATTACTTTCACTGCATTCCAAAAATTCATTGATAATGAGGTTGCAGCAGTAAGTATTAATGAGATTAATCAACTTATTTCCCAGAATAATTATTTGGGTTTATATGTTAAGGTTATTGGCGAACATATTAGTTCTCTTGATAAAAAATTAGATAATCTTACTGTTATACCCCATTTTAACCAAGGTCAAATTAGAGTACAACATATTGGTAATTTCCAAATAATTAACTAATTTAAGAAGTCGCCACCTAATTAGTTATGATGAATTAGGACACCTAAATATTTAACTAAGTAATGCTAAAAATGACTTCAATTAAGGTCTACTAAACCTATGTTATTCTAGGTAAGAGCTCTAACTTATCCTAAAGGGAAGGGGTAAAGCATCCTTTAAGATTAGTTTTAAAACTATTAACCGGCCAAACTTAGGTTTATAACGAAAATATTATCTATTTCAATTTTATTCGATTTTTAGGGGGTGTAGAAAAGGATTACTTTTTGAGAAAAATGATAAGAAAACAAAGAAAAGCATTTTAA